>APFE030576791.1:90574-166137 GCA_000404065.3 Pinus taeda | reverse complement strand
AATACAAGTGCAATCAGCATTTCAAAGAACCCAGTCATGCATTCAAAGACCAAGCACATACCTATCAAATATCATTTTCTCCGGGAACAAGTGCTTGAACAAAGGGTCAAGTTGGAATATGTTCCCTCTAAGGAACAAGTTGTTGATATACTCACCAAACCACTGCCCAGGGAGACATTTGAATACCTCAGACAGAAGCTGGGGGTAGTTTATGCATCATCTTGTTGTTGAAACCTGTCTGTTTCTGAGAAAAGAGGTTGTACGCGAGTTGCATGAGGAGGACCCACGTACATACGCAGTTTTATGCAGGTACAGTCGCGTATATGTTGGTTGAAGGAAATCAGTGGGGACAGACTCTGGTTGAAGAGAGTCTGATATGGGTCTCATAGAGACCATCTGGCATAGGTTCAGGGGGAGCAGATAAACTTCTGATAATGCATTGTTGGCATTACATTAGAAGCTTTTGGTTCGAGTACACAAGTTGTTTTGGGTTCAGGTGGATTCGTTGTAGAAGGAGAACAGAAGGAAAACATGGTCGTTGATCTGTAGGGTGATTGTCAAATGCTGCTCATATCAGTTATTAGTGACTTTCATAACTCTTGCTATTTCGTTTCTATGTCATGTATATCGTTTATTGTCAAGGTCATGTAACGGCCTATTTTGGTTTCCCCACTATGCCTGGGATGAATGATGTAATGTACTTGGTTGTCTTATGTAAATTTCTAGTGTATCCCAACTTGGTTGGGTGATGGATGTATGTATAGAGTCTGTTGGTGATAGGAAGGTCTTTTATAATGTATAAGTCATGGTTCTTCTTGAAGAACATCTTTTTGCAGATCTTGCCTACAAGTCAGGAGGAGCTTGGTCAGCACAGTAGAGTAGAGATTTCATCATGTACTTAGGGGGAGTGTTATGAAACCAGCTCACAAAAGATAGAAAAGATAGATCAACGCCTTAGAATTCAGCCTCTTCGAGGGGGCAACCTCCTTTACATTACATAAATGAACAATTCTTGGATGATTCAAATGAAGAGACCTCCTCTCTATATATAGGAGTCTAAGGGACCATAACATAATCAGAGCCTACATAACAATAATAATGCAAGGGCACAATAATAATAATAGTGGGCTTCTGTGGGGCTCAATAGTAACAATATGGGCACTACATGGGTACATCAATATAATAAGTGGGTTGTACTAATAACAATAAGGGGTTACTCTAGTAGTATAGGGGCCTAACAGGGAGCACAAACCTTTGCCCTTGATGACAAAGGGGGAGAATGACTTTGAGGATCTTGGGGTTGCCATCAAGTCCAAAGGGGGAGATTGTTGGCATTATGGCACAAGTGTTGTCCTTGATGGCAACTCACTCTGGTGACAGACCACAGTTCAGGCACTCAGAAAGAAGAAAAAGATATATACGCAGGTTCACTTTGATGAAGCCGCGTATACACGCGGGTTGGATGTTCCCAAGGCGCGTATGCGTATACACGCACTTTCATGCAAGGAAAAGTGCGTACATGTGGGAGAACTTATTTTTGGTCTGTAGTATTTAGTCCTTGGTATTTGAACCTATGGTTTTGGGCCATGACATCTCGTCATAAGTGTTGATCCCAAGTATTGGGTCCATGGTATTGAATTGTTATGGTTTTTGGACCGTGGTATTGTGAAAGGCAAGACTATAAAAGAGGAAGAAGACCTTTAGGCAAAGGATCATCTGATTTATTGAAAATCTGATAACATGCTAGATCTGGAATACTAGTGATTGGGTTATGGTGCAGATATGGATCTGAATGAAGGAGGAACTTGAGCGCAAAAAGGAAGGATAAGTTCTCTTGATGGGTAAAAATCTTAAAGCTTGAATAGTGGTATCTCTGTATGATTTTGATCTGTGATATGTGGTGCATGCCTGATCTATAAATCTGATAATCTGGGTTAACTAATGTCTGAATGATTGAAAGAGTGAATTATCCTTTATAGATCTGTACGCAGGTTCAGTGAAGCTAAAGCGTGTATACACGCAGTTTCTACAAGTAAAAGAAATGTATACGCTGGTTGGTCTCGACGCAGAAGCGTATACACGCAGTCTCTACAAGTGAAAGAAGCATATACGTAGGTGGTCTCGACGCAGAAGCGCATACACGTAGTCTCTGCAAGTGAAAGAAGCGTATACGTAGGTTGGTCTCAACAAAGAAGCGTATACACACGAGTTTTTGAATAGTGAAGTAGCGTACGTCTCTTGAATTTTATTTTAGCTACTTCTGTTGTTTAGCTATAGTGTTCTGGGTTCATAATTGGTGTGTGATTACTGTTACTGTGTTCTGAGTACAGCAGTCGGAGAAGTGTTTATTTGATTCAGTACTAATTGGTGAAAAAGAGATTGTTTTATGATTGGATCCAGACTGAAAATTTATGAAACGTGGTCCTTAGAAGAGAAGAGAGGGTTGTAGCTCTCTGCAGGTTGCAGCTTGCGTACTGGTAAAGGACTGCACCAGTACAGAATCATTGTAAAAATAAGTTTCTAATTGAAAAGATAGAGACATATTGCACAGTGGTTTTCACCACATTGGTTTCCATTATATTTGTGTTCTCGTGTGGTGATTGTCTTTACTCTATTTACTGTCCTGGTTACCGTTTATTATGATTCTGATGTCAAATAATGTTCAACATCTGTAGAATATATAAATTATAGTATGCATGGTACGCGGTCCATATCTGTATTGTGTACACGCGGTTTTCTCTAACTGAAGTAGCATATTATTCTGGATTTGAAAAGAAAATAATGACCAGATAAATACTGATTCACCCCCCCCCCCCCCCCCCCCCCTCTCAGTATTATTTCCAACAGGCTTGAATTTCAATGAAATGTACTATACTTTGGAAAAATCCCACTAGATGCTTTATTTATAGCCCATGTGTTATAAGTTTTGTAAGGTTTTCATTATTTAAATAGTTCCACTATAAATCTGGAGTATAAGTTTGATAGACTAAAAATCTACACAGTAAATCTAATAAGAAAGTTTTGGAACAAATTTGCAAGTCTTTGAAAGAAAGTTTTCAAATAAGTGGAGGTTTGACACTCATAAATTTTATTAGAACGTAAAATGAAGGGCATGAAAAATTCAAAAATGTCATCAAATTTTCATTTGATAGGTAGTGAGGATTTTAAATTCCAATCCTGGTCTTATGTGTTGTGTTGCGGGCGTGTGGTACTATGTATGTGCATTATGTAGTCATGGTATCATGACATGTGTATTCGTTATGTTGTACTCTGTGTACATATATGTATTGTGTTGTGTTGTACGCCAGGTGTAAGTACATGTATTATGTGGCATTATACATCGAGTATAGATCAATGTATTGTGTTGTGTTGTACGCCAGGTGTAAGTACATGTATTGTGTGGCATTATACATCGAGTATAGATCAATGTATTGTGTTGTACATGTGATTTATGATTATGGCCTATAATGATTAGATGTGATCTATGATTCTGGCTTATGATGGTTACATGTGATTTATGATTTTGATTATGATGGTTGTGTTTTGAGCTAACCTATTGTGATATGTTTATACATGTTGATTTGGTCAAAGATGCTAGTTTGACTTGTTGTGATAGGAAGTAAACAAGATTGAAAGTGTATCTTATTGACGAGCTACCAATAAGGTATAATTTGTAGCTATTCAAATTATTTTGAATCTAATGGAAATTATGTGCTTGGTACAGGAAAGCATGAAATGCTTGGTTGGGTGGTTGAAATTGACTGCAAGAATTAGCAACAACAAAAGAAATTAGAACATGCAATAGTATGGTGATAAAGCACTTCAAGAGCAGGGCAATTGTGGGACACTAGTACCCAATAGTGTCCATTGATTGGCATGAACATGCTATGACTGGTATGGTTGTTTTGAGGCAAGGATATGCCTTGGTTTTTGTATACAATGATGTGAGGAAGCCTTTCCAAGGGATGGAATGCCTAGGATAGGGGTGCCAGTGGAACTTGGAAGGTGTATGACCACATGGAAGGGCGTGACCCAATTGCACGAGGGACTGTGTAGCAGAGAAGGGAATGCGAGGGATATATTAATTTTGGTCATTAGCATTTCTAGATGGAATCATATGCACAGTGGGAGTGTGCCCCAGAACAATGAGTTGATAATTGTTCATTGAAAGAACAAGTGGCATGGGATTATAGCTGGGCATTAGATGCAGTTTGACCTTGTAGTGGATTCTAGACTTCTTGGGAAGGAGGTGAACCCCAATACTACTTTTGAGGGTGGAGGTGTGAGCTTCTGGATTCCCTTGTTGATTGATACAAACAACATATCCTTTTATTTGTTGGTTGAGAAAATGTGTATGTGTATATTATTGTAAATAATGTATCGAGCTAGTTTATAAAAATCCATAGGCAATATGGTTATTTGTTGGGTGAAGCAAATGTGTATGTGTATATATGGTTATTGTAAATACCGTAATGAGCTATGTTATAAAGCTCTAGTAAATGACATGTTTGTCATGTTTTAGCAAATGGTCATTGTAAATACTGCAATGAGCTACGTTATAAAGCTCCATGGGCAGTATGTTTGTTTTCAGCAATCTTGTTGGTTATAGGTGTCATTGAACACCGAGTAGGTGTTCCCCCAGGGGGGAGGGTTTTGTAACAAACCTGGTTAAAAAAAACATGTAAAAATATATAAGGCCACAGTTGATGGGACACTTATTCCAAGCTGAATGATGGGAAAAACATCCTAGTGGGTGTACATTTCAGTTATTATGGCTAAGGAAATTGGCAAAGGCAATGGCAAAGGGTTTGTAAAGGCAACATGGAATTTTGGCACATATATTTATGAAAATAAAGGAAATTAGGAGAAAATGAAGGTGAAAGGCACAGGTTGAATGTGAGGAGGAAATTGAAGGAAAATAATTGAAATTAGGAGAAAAGGAAGATGAAAGGTCATAGGTTGCATGTGAGGAGGAAAATGAAGGAAAACAATAGAAAATGAAGAAAATAGAGGCCTCATTAATAAAAAGGCTTCTGAGGATCAATGAGTAGGCTTGGTTCACATAAGCTTGGTCAGTTTAGTTTTGGAGCTTCCTCTCTATTTTCTCTCTCTCATACTCTTTGACACTTAGATTTTTCTTGGATCTCTCTTGGAGAGTGTGGAATACCTAGCTTTTTGGAGAAAAAAGGTAAAGGAAGAGTAGGAAAGTGCAAGAGGACATCAGGATCAACAACTACTGCAAGTTTTTTCTTGCAGGTACCAAGTTGCATGTATGTTTTCCTCGCTAGTTTTGGCATGCAATATGGCATGTGCATGTTGATTAGTGGTCATGATCTGTCTCTGCCATGGATGATTGCCTGCATTGACAATGGATTTCCTAGCCTGGATAGTTCCTAGATAGCCATGGAGATTGTAGGTTTATTTCCTTGTTTTGCTTTGGTTGGTTCTCATGTTTCCTTTAACCTAGGTTGAGTTATTAGTTCCTAGAGCATTGGTTGGATAAACACTCTGGAAGCCTTGTAACAGCTTGGGTTGAGTTACTAGTCCTGGAAGCCTTGGTTGGACAAATGATCTGGAAGCCCTTGATGGGTTGAGTTACTAGTCTTGGAAGCCTTAGTTGGACAAATGCTCTGGAAGCCCTTAGTGGGTTATTACTAGTCTTGGAAGCCTTGGTTGGATAAACGCTATGGAAGCCTGTGAATAGTTGTGGGTTGAGTTACTAGTCCTAGAAGCCTTGGTTGGAGAAATGCTCTAGAAGCCCAATGACAACTGTGGGTTAAGTTACTCGTCTTGGAAGCCTTGGTTAGAACAAAAACTCTGGAGCCCTGGAAGGCTTGGGTAGAGACCAATCTGATGATGGTTTTGTGTTATTCGGCTGTGAGATGGATGGCTTGTGGAAGCCTTGCATGGTTTTGGATTGATGTGTTCGATGAGATCCCACATTCATGCTTGGAATATGGCACGGGGGTGAATGGATGAAGAGAGATTTTGCTCAACCATTCTACAATCAGGTGGAACATGGAATTCCCATCCCAGGTTTGGATTTTTCATCATCAATATGTGAGTATTTCTCCTAGTATTTCTATGAATACTATATTGGTTTATATACAGATTATATGGATATGATTTCCTTGGTAATTTTGTTGTTATTATGTTGGTTACGAATATGTATTATGACAATGGCTATGTATGGATCTCATCATGTTTTTACTTGCATATGAATGAACAATGTATCTGTGGCCTAATGGATGAAACTGCAGCTAAGGTGATAAGGAAACAATGCCTCATAGTGAATCTCAGTTAAGTATGAGACCCCTATGCTCAGATTTGTTATTTACACCTGTAGATTACATATTCATGATATGTTTAAAGAAATGTATGTCATGGATAGTAGGGTTCCGGTTAAGGGCTTGTTCAAGTATTTGCATTTGCATCATTGTTTCCTTATTATCTTTTTGTTCTTAAGGTGTCATTCAATTTTGGGCAATGACATGGGATTTGGGCCTGAAAAAAGTGGCTCAAATCCTGGGTACACTAGCACAACACTGTGCAAAATAATCCCTGGGCACTGGCTTGTAGGCCTGTGAGATCTTCCATAGGTCCTTGGACGCTTGCATGCCCATAGCATGAGAGCATCCAAGAGGTCAAGTGGTCCAAAAGCTTAGTGGGACCCAAGGGTTGGTTGGCAAAAAGGTTGGATTAGTTCCTGAGGGTCCTAATGCTGATGTTGAGTGTCTGTATGGTGTCTTTCCTTCGGTTCCACTTCCTTAACGTGACTTAGGATGTTGAATCATATCATAGTGGCCTCTCATCGCATGTTTACCCTGGCTTGCCAGTTGCTTGGGTAGATGTGGGGGGAGGGTGTTACAGGACCATATCGGAGTGGTTTGAGTTTCCGATGGGCTCTGATAAGGTGTTATTTCTGCAAATGAAACCAAAATTTGTCACCCACCTAAAACTTGTGTAGAACCTGATGTTCATCATGTCATTGCTTGTACTTGGCATTAGACTTCTGCGGATGTGTTGGATGTTTTCAATAAATTTGGTTTCTTTATTAGCCTCAAATAATACATGTGTGGATTCTGTCTGTGTAGTCACATGAGGCATTGCAACATCGATAAGACACAATGGTTGAAATCCTAGACCCACTTGAAAGGGGTTGCGACTAGTTGAGATATGGAGAGCTCTGTTATAACTATGTTGCACATAGGGAAGACTCTCATCCCAATTTTATGAATGCTTGGAGTTGTACAGGCAGAGTATGTGCACTATCATCATGTTGAAGACCTTTGTTTGGCCATCAATCTGGGGATGGAATGCAATTGACTTAGTGAGCTTGGTGTTCAATAGTGTCAAGAGGCTAGACTAAAATGTGCTCAAGGACCTATTATCCTGATCTAATATAATGGTTTGTGGGATCCCAAAATGTACCCACACTCATTCAAAGAATAGTTTAGCAGTGTCCTCTACTGCGATACTCTTCTTACAAGCAACCAATATATCCATTTTAGAAAATTTGTCCACAGCCACAAATACGCAGTCATCACCACGCTTGGTAGAAGGGAGGCCGACAGATAGACCATGGAAATGGATTCCCAAGATTGGTTGGGATTAGGAAAAGGAGTGTGCAGACTTTGCTTCTTGATGGTTGGCTTGGCGATGGTGTAGGCAGTGCAAGATCTGATATATTTCCCAACATCCTGACAGAGTTTTGTCTAATAAAAGTACTTTTGTAGTATGACCATAGTTTTCTCCACACGAAAGTGTTTTGCGACTCGAATGTAGTGTGCCTCCCAAATCAAATTGGCACGCTCATTGGAAGGAACACAAAGGTGGCCAAAGTAGCATAATAATGTGTCCTTGAGGTGGGAATCATGAAATTATTGCCATCTACTAGCATCTAGTATGTGGAGGTGAACTCTGGATCATTTTTGTATAGTTTCATCCATCCAGAGGTCTCATGGCCACAAGAGTTGAGAACAACTGTCAGTGCTGCAACTGGGGGTCGGCTGAGGTAGTTTCCAATATGATTGGTGCTTCCCTTTTTGTATTTAATGTTCAAGTGGAATTGTTGCAGATATGTAGACCACTTTTGATGATGATTATTTTGCAACTTCCTTTGTGTCTGTATCAACTGAAGAGGTCGGTGATCGGTGTGGATGACCATCTCCTTCCCCATACTGTAATGCTTTCATTGCCAACAAGCCTGCATGATGGAATACATCTCTTTATCATAGGTGTGGTACTTCTAAATTTTATCAGAAAGTGCCTCATTATGGTGGGCCACTGGATGTGTAACACCCTCCTCCCACATCTACCCAAATAATCAGCTAACCGGGGTAAACATGTGACGAGAGGCTACTATGTTTGGAGTAAACCTCCCATGTGACATTAAGGAAGTGGAATCGATGAAAACACAACATACAAACCTTCCACATTAGCTAGAGGACTCCTAGGAACCTTTCCAACCACTTAGGTAGCTAGCCTCGAGGTCCCACTGAATTTTTTGACCACTTAACCTCTGGAAGCTCTCATGCTATAGGTCTGCATCCAGGAGGCTCTAGACACTCTCATGACAAGGCATTCCAACATCTAGGGATGATTTTTCTCAGTGTTGTGCCAACATCCTCGGGATTTGAGCCACTTTTTCAAGCCCAGAGCCTAGGTCACTACCCAGAATTGAATGGCACCTTCAAATCAATAAGATAATAGGGAAATGATGATGCAAAAGTAAATACTTGAACAAGCCCTTAACTGGACCCCTACTAGCCATGATAGGTATTTCGTCAAACATATCACAAATATTTAATCTACAAGTGTAAACAATATATCTAAGCATAGGGATCTCATACTTATCTGAGAATCACTATGAACCATTGTTCCCTCATATCATTTGTTGCATTATAATCTATTAGGTCATAGATACATGGTCCATTCATTTACAAGTAAAAACATGATGAGAGCCATACATAGCCACTGTCATAAAACACATACATAAGCAACATAATAGCAACAAAAATACCAATGAAATCACATCCATATGATCCTCATATAAACTAGTATAATACTCATAGAAATACAATGAGAAATAACATCATATTAATGATGCAAAATCTAAACATGAGATGGAACTACCATGTTCCACCCTACCGTAGAATGGTTGAGCCAAATATCTCTTCAGCCATTCACCCCCGTGCCATATTCCAAGCACGAATGTGGGACTCAAACCAAAAGAACCAACTAGGGCATCTCGAGGCTAAACCACCTCACCCTCATCAATAGAAACCAGGCTTTACCGTAATCCATTCTGGATCACTGGGACAACACAATAAACATGTCGTAATAGGCTTTACCATGATCTCCACCCGATCACTAGGCGAAACAAGCATGGATGCCACCAAATTTCTCCACCTACATCGTGAGGAATTTTTTTGTCTCCTAGTATCTCAGTTTTTACCACAATCTACATCTGATCACTAGGCCCTAAGCTGAGACCCACTCTCCAGGCTTTGCCACATATCCCAAACCCAGGATTACTAGGCCCAAAGGAGTGTAATCCGTCTCTTGGCTTTACCGTATATCTTTCATCACCGACAAGGATTCCTATACCCACTAAAGCAACACAATCCTAGATTTACGGCAACCCACAGTCTGGCTTAGGGGTTACTAGGTCAATGGCTTTATCATGATCCACAGTCTAATTGAGGGACCACTAGGCCATGTTCTCTATCATTTGAAGATCCACCTCATTCAGTTTCGAATCCATCTGGTAATCCAACTCAACCAAAATATGAGAACCCCATCACACCATGACTATCCATAAATGGGAAAGGTAGGCTGAAAACACTTTCACACTTGGCAAAACCCATGCCATAACAGCAAAATAACTGCATTCAATACCATGCATGCCAAATATAGCAAGGAAAACACACATGAAAATCAATACCTACAAAAAATCCAGTTGTAGTTGCTTGATCCTGCTCTTCCTTGCTTGATATCTTCTTCCTCGTGCATTATTTTCCTTTCTTAATCCAAATTCCTTTCTTGATCCAATGCAAAAATGCTCCAAGAAAACTCTAAGTGTCCAAGAGTGAGAGAGATAGAGAGAATAATGAGAGAGCTCCAAAATTGAACTCACAAAAGGTTACAAACTGATCCTCATAAGCCTTTTTATCAATTAGGACTCTATTCTCTTCATTTTCCTCCTCACATGCAACGTGGAACCTTTCACCTTTATTTTCTCCTAATTTCCATTTTGTCATAAATAAATGTGCCAAAATGCCATTTTGCCTTTTCAAAGCCTTAGTCGTTGCCTTTTCCAATTTCCTTATCCATAATAAATCAAATGAACACCCACTAGGATGTTTTGCCCAACATTCAACTTGGAATAAGTGTCCCATCAACCGTGGTTATTATGTTTGCCTTTATTAACTTTTATCACATGGAACTTTCACCAAGACTATTACAGGATGCTCGTGCTGGGTGAGAACTGAACCAATACAATATTAGTGTTTGACTTAATTTCAAATGGCTAATGTAGGTCTAGAAATGTGAGTATCGGCACGTAGAAAAGGCGAATGCTTCAACTCAACAAATGCCTTCTGTTGGGACTCAGACTAGGAAAAATTTGCTTTTGCTCCACCCTTGGTAATCTGATTGAAAGGCCAAGTGATGTGGGATAATCCCAACACGAACCTCTGATAAAAAATTGTTAGGCCCAAAAATCTATGAAGCTATGTTAGAGTGGTCGAGGCTGGTCAATCCTAAATGAATTGGATCATAGTCAGATCCGCATGCACTCCTCACTCATCTATGATGTAACCCAAAGATTGGACCTGGATCATGCTAAAGGTGCATTTCTCCAAGTTGGCACATAGTTTTGCTGCCACAGGGCTTGAAGGAAATGTTGAATGTGTTGCAAGTGTTCTTCCCAACTCTTTTTTAAGATGAATATGTTGTCTAGATAAATAACCACAAATGATTTGGTGAAGGGATGCAAGATGTCATCCATTAGGATCATAAAAGTAGGAGGGGTATTTATCAACCAGAAGGGCATGAGCAACCATTCAAAAAGGCCTTCCTTGGATTTGAAGGCAGTCTTCCATACATATGTGGTCTCTATTAGAACCTGGTGATAACCATAGTTTAGATTGATCTTACTGAAATACTTGGCCCCATTGATTTGGTCCAGAATGTCATCAATATGTGGGATTGGATACTTGTTCTTGACAATGATTTTGTTTAGTGCCTGATAATTAATGCCGAGCCTCAAGGTCCCATCCTTCTTCTGTACACGTACAATCGATATCCCATAAGGCGAGGAACTTGGTCGGATGTGCCCTTTTTGCAGAAACTTCTGGATTTTCAGCTTGATCGCTTCATTTTTCAGAATGGAACGATGATATATCACCCCATTAGGTAGAGGTGCTCTGGGAGTCAGATCGATCGAATTCTTGACCTCACAGTGCAAGGGTACCCCTATGGGTGAGGAGAAGATGTCCCTATATTCTTCCACAACCATATTCGCCTGCTTCTGCTGTGTGGGGGGGGCCTTCTCGGGGGCCATGGATGTGGCCACGATCTTCCCCTTACTTTGAGAGTGAATCATAAATAAAACAAATTTCTCAAACTAGGAGATGATCTTACTGCATTGCTTAGCAGAAATCAAAGAGATGGTGGTAGGTGAGGCTACCTCTAGTATCTTGTATAACTTATTACCCAAATAAATAATAACAGTGTAAGGCCTCGACTCATATATAGCTTAACACTTCCACAAGTATGGTTGGCCTAATAATACATCACAAACTTCAAGAGGAGCAACATCACACAATACCTCATCCGTGAAGGGTTTGATGTTGTAGGGAAGGCGACATTGATGACTGACGTGAAGATCTCGTCCTTGGTGAAGCCACCTGATGGTGTACAGTTGTGGGTGTGGTGTGGTCCGTCAACCACTTCACAACCTTTGCTGAAATGAGGTTCTTTTGGATCCTGCTATTGACAATGAATTGTAGTGATGAACCCTTCACCCACATATGTGAGTGGAAGAGATGCTCCCCCTCCTCTGGATCTTTGGGCTCAATCTTCTAGATATTAGTGGTGGCAACAGTGGCGCTAGGCTCCGCATCAATAATATGCTTCCCTTTTTAATTCCCCTTGTCGATTTTTTACTTAGATTCAGAACATGAATATGATTATGAAACCTTCATCTTAGCCACTAGTGACTACGTGGACTAACACTCACTTGTGTTGTGAGTGGGGCTCTTATGCAACTCACACCACTTTCTTGTGTCTTTCTTTGTATTCTGGGGTTGTTCTTTGCCTGCGGCTTTGATGGATTGTCTTGGGTCACCTCGCCTTGGCTTTGTCCTTTGTTATGTGATTTGGGGGCGCCTTTCTCTTGCTTCAGATTCACAGATCCAAAGTCTTGATTCTTCTATTTAAACTTTTGCTCGATCTTGACAGCGTATAGGTAGGCGGTGCCAAGCGAGGAGATGTCTAAGAAATCCATATTGTCTTGGATGTATTTGTGTAGACAACTGCGGTACTTGAATACCAAATGATGCTAAGAATCCTTGATACCCAACTTTGTGTGAAGGGTATGAAAAAAATTGTGAACTCTAGCAAATCTTGGTCCATTCCTTGCCGTATTGTGGTCCACTTTATGTACATATCTTCATAGCTTCTGACATGGCAATATTGCTCCTTGATGACATCTCAGAAAGAGTTCCAAGTGAGTATGGATAAAAACAATGAGGGTTCCCTTTCATCCTTCCACTCCCATTAGGTTTCTCACTAGTCCTTGACGTGGTGGGTGGCTTTGAGGAGTGCAGAAGTAATATTTTCCCTATTGGGAAAATCATGAACGGAAAAATACCCTTCCAACAGATTTAACCATATATTTATGGTGTTTTCATATATCTAGCCTTTAAATATGGGAATATCAAATTTGACTTGTAACTTGAAGGGAGTGGTGCCTCTAGAGTGGTTGGCGGATGAAGATGCATCGCCTATGGGCATCCGACGAAGGACATGGGTAAAGTTGTCCATCATCGCATTCCTATTTTGCTTGAGGGATTCTTCAAGCAATATTTTGAAGGGATCTTCTGCTCCCTCATCTTTCTTTTCTTCTACCATGAGAGGTCGTCATGGTTTCCAATGCTGGTCTTGCAAAGGTTCAACTAGTTCGAGCCCTAACACCTTATACCATGACCTTGTTGGGGACATGCAAAGAAAAACAGAGAAAGAGCATACCACTAATTGGGACTTATGTAAGAACGCAATAGAATACATATATAAACATAAACACAGAGATGCAACAAAGATAAAACTTCATTTCATTAATATCAAATAACTGAAATATGCTTACGTACATAATGGAAATAAACTAGCTCGGGCGATGGTACCTTATCTCTAAGAAGAGATGTGGTGGCTACATGCCTTTGAATTGTCTTACAATGAGGATTGAAGGCCTATTTATTGTTGAGAAACAATGGAAAACCCTAAACATCCAAAAAACTAACCCTAGGAGATGAAGCGCCAAAACTCTGGACCTTGTTGGAGTAAATTGGTACATCAACTTTACGGAGTCATAACTTTGGAATACGATCTCCATTTGACATGCATGATACCTCGTTAGAAATATCTATCTGAGGACTATAAATTTCAATTTCAATCGTGTAAAAATGGATCAATTTTTTCCCATTTTCCAAAAAAAACGTTGTTTAGGGCCTCAGAACGGCTCCGAAAGTTCATGACCCCAAAAACTGCCAAAATTAGTAAGTTGTGCTACAATTAAGGAAACTGAAAAATTGAAGGAAACAATGGTGGGGCTCCTTGTGGAATAGGCGGGTGACCACCAATATACACTTGGATCACTCTAATTGTCCTTATTCATTCAACTAAGTTTGAACTACTAATGTGATACCATTGTTTGGATTTTATGTTAAATGATTCATAGATTGAGACTAATTGATTTGCCTCTCAGTTATGATCTTATATGATGATATTAGATGTATTTGGTGACTTGGTGAATTAATTTGAGTCAAATGATACCTCAAATTCTATTGTCTTTGGTGCTTTTCCCATGGTGAATGTTGTTTCGATTTATATTAACGAGAAAATGTCATGCTTTGTGATGGATCTTTTATGGCAAGACAACCTATCTTCATTAATTAGATGGTGTGGGGTATTATTGGTAAAGCAACAAAATCTATAGGGGCAACAAGTGTAGGGTAGGATCATATATGATCTCAATGGAAGAAAAATGAAATAGATCATGCAAGGAGAATTAGAATAGAAAACAATAACAAAGTAAAGGCATTTATGGTCTATCGAGGTATAGTATTGAACAAGGTTAAGGTAGTGCATTATGGGACAACATTTAGTGATTCATCAAGTGTAATAAGGTCTTTATTTCATAAAACTTTTTCTCCAATATTTCACTTCTTCCATTTTATCCTAAAAACTATTGTGTTGGTGCAGGACTTTAAAAAAATTGCATTCTTTTGGGTTTTTCAAGCACATAATTTTGGAGCCAATCTCTAAGACAACTTATAAGTGGACATGATCAAAGGATTATTAAAGATAAATTTGAGGGGGGGTGTGTGGAGAGGGGGAATATTCCTTCATAGTCCTACCATGAATTTATAATTTATTGAGTAGTGGATGTCAATTAATAAACAAGTGTCATATCATGCAAATTAAAAGGGATAAGGAGTTGTGGCTCACAGGAGGCTCAATCCATATATACCATTCATCATTAAAATTCAAGTTTATTAGTAGTACCATGGGGAGTTGAATACTATGTTTTATTGTTTTGGCTCTATTTTTCATGTATGCTACCTTAACCATCCTTATGCCTAAACTTTATGATATTGAATAAATGAGTTTAAAAGTTTGAAGTGCAAAGAATCAATCAGAGCATCATTCAAAAATCAATTTCTTGACTATAGTGTTGGAAGATAATTTTCCAGGGTGTCACTCAAGATTCATTTGGTAATGTTGGTGATGTTGGATGCTGAAAACAGTAAAGGGGGTCTCCCCGATGTGAAGTCTCAATTGGACTCCACACTGTTTGGAGTAGGAGCCCTAACTGGAAATATGGTCAGTTGCCATAACGATTACCTTAAAGATGTGCCTTGGATGCGATAAACACATAAGAAGACATACGCCTAACTTTGGTGACAAAAAGTGAGTAAACTTTTTGGAATATCAATTGTAATGCATAAGAGGTTCTTTCACACAAAGGGAAAGAGAGTGAGCCTCTAAAAGAAAAGTAATTGTACTATCTTAAAAGATACACACAAACATATGAAAGAATCATTCGTTAGCCTACAAAATAGTTCACAAGATAATAACGATCATGAAATCACATATAACACACATCCAACAAGATAAATACTAAAGTTAATGAAATAATTCATTTACATTAGCATGAATGAAATAACATATACCATAGATTTTTAAAGAGTAGTCTTATAACATCCACGATACATGCATGAAAGTGTGTTTCTTCTGAGAGCTTTGATCATTAAGTAAAAGTTCCAAGTATATAATGTAATTATATGACACTAGCCCTAATAGTGGAACATGAAGCTACCACTTGCTTCTCAAAAGAATGATACTCACTCCTATGTTAGACTAGAGAAGTCAATGCTACAAATCTAAAGTTCCAAGCCCTTTGCTTGAGTTATGAGGGTTTATTATAACAAAATGAGATGAATTTTCATCTCTCCTTGTGATCTTTGAACTTCCCTCATTACTCTTGGACTTCTTTTGTCTTGATTCTACTAATTACTCTTCATATTCCACATTTGACTTTTGGACTTCCACTTACAATTACACGTATTATTATTTTCTAAACGCAAAATTACATAGGACAAAATTGAGGCTAGAGCCTGATAAGAAAAAACTTTATACATTATGCTTGATTTTGAGGAAATTCTAGCTTGACAACTTCCACTTGTAGCTCTATTGTAACATATTGGTACTAAGCTTGATATTGTGTTATTATTTCCTCAAACATTGATGGAAGATTTGGCTTATATTTGACTCTTGCCTCCACAACATCCGGATAGATAGTTTTTGAACCCGATTAAACATTATTCCACAATGAGAACAAATTTATGTTTACCTTGGCAAGTTCGACTACATATCGTTGCATGTTCTACCTTGTGATCTATAAAGCTTTTTTAGTGGTAACCTACCTCAAACTGTACAAGTATTATTGAATCTCTTGCCTAATAACATTTATGCCCTTTGTTTTTGCAAATGTTCAAACATAAGGAATCTTATGCCCTCTAACCAAGGAATCCAAACTATGATACAATCGTGCATAGGTCGTTATAATGTTGGCCACATATGTTCTGAGTTGCTTGAACCTTTGTAAAAGAATTCTAACATCAACGCTTTCCAATTTTTCGTCCTGTCTTATTTTTCTATCCAAATTTGATGGTGCATTCCTATGCTTAGTGCCCCATTCCTAGGTTGCATTGATGGTTGCATGAATAACCTTCAAAATTTTCACATTCTCCCGCAATTTCTTTTGCATTGCACATAAGGGTATTACCACCTTGTGAAGGATGATCATCTCTTCATACAATTGTCTCGTGGTGTCTCCCAATGATTGAATTTCATCAAATATAACTACCCATAACTCCAAGTGAGAATCAACAAAAAAATCTTTGGTTCTCATTTAGGAGATGATCAATTTGTTGTCTTGCAGCAGCTAGATCCTATTCCAATTCCTTACTTTCCTCCATCAAGAAATCCGTGTTTACTTTTTTATCTCATGTAAAGGCTAGATTTTCTATTTCAACTATCCTTAGATTCTTCGTGGTATTGGGCATAATCACCCTCTCTGTATGAATGGAAACATGATGAACTAGGTCATTAGGAAAATATTTCTTCCTTTCTTGTACTATTATGTTCTTTATATGATCAAAGGTTAGGTTGTAAATATCCATGACCATATCATCATCTGGAAGAGATATTCCCATTTCACTTAATGGGATGTGGCCACTAATAAGAGGAGGTGAAGCCTAACTATTGGCTTGTTCTGAAATGGGCACAATGTCACCCTCTTGGTTATCCTTCTCCCACTCAACCTCCATGTCTTGCGCATGTATATTCTCCTCGATTTCTATTACAAATTCCTCATCCTACTTTCGCCTTCCTTTTTTATTCATCAATTGCTTTTGTTGTTCTTCCTCAATTTGTTTTTGTCTCACTTCTTCTCCTTATTTCTTTCTCAATTTCTTCCCATTCCTACATGTCTTCTCTTTCTTTCCTTTCATATTCTTATTTCTATATATGTTCCTCCTCTTGCTTCCATTCCTCATCCTATATCTTTTCTTCTTCTTATTGCTTCTTCTTTAATTCTTCTGATTGCTTTCTCCTCTTTTCTGCTACAATGGTTGCTCTCAAAATAACAAGATTTGATTTAAACTTTTGGCTCCACTCTGCTTCTGGGTTATGGGGAGCTTTCCTCTTATATTTAAAAATACTAATTCGAGTGGGTGTTTCCTGTTGCTTCCCTTCCTAGAAAACATTCTACTCATGTACTACACTGGAAGGTCCTACATGAATTCTGCTTCAATTCATGATGCAATTATTTATCTTATCTTGCTCTTTCCAACTATAAGACTCATAAGCCTAGGCAAAATGCAACTTAGCACAATGAATTTTTCACATTCCTCTAGGATCATACCTGTGAAAGATCATCTCAATGAACCTAAGGCTGATATGTTGCTTTGCTTATTCTTCTGCGGCCTTTAATCTCTTGAGCTCATAGGATCCACTTCAAGAGGAAAGGAAGGCCAAGGTGCCTTCTTCTTCTCCTACAACAACTAAGAAACACCTATGCTAATATGATAAGAAACCTCTTGCATGACCAACTTACATGTCACATACCTCGGCAAAATATGTGGAGGCTTTTGAGAACATAATACTCTAAGGTATGCGCCTTGTAGTGAGGCAAACCAATCTACTACCTCTGCCACTACCTTCATGGCCTCATGGGACATGCAAGGAGCTTCTTCCTCAAATACCATCTAATACAAAACCTTGAAGAAGTGCTCAACAAGTTACTCATACATTCCCCTGTGATTGTACTATGACAATAATCTGCAATCCGTATGGATAGGGAGCTCTCTAGGGGTCCACTTCCTTGTTAGATGTGGGAATTCATGGTGAGCATATATTCCATCCAGTAGGTAGGCAGACATATAAAATTGTGTATGCTTGTCTTGAGGAGCTTTTTTCGCCTTATCCAATTTGATCTTCAATTGTTGGGATAAAATATGTGACCAATTGAATATTTTTCCTTCTGTAACGAGTGTATACAACATGAATATCCACCTTCCAAGGAAGGATTTAGTATTCCTCCATCCATATATCCCACAACACATAGCCATCAAATACTGGTAAAATGTCTTGAGAGACTTCGTCTTGTAAGTACGGTTAGGTTTAGGGGAAAATTTGGTTGGTTCCCGCCACCATGACTTGATCACTTCTTTGGCATTTAGATTACCCCAAGCTGCATAGAATTGAGAATCCAAGCACTACTCAAGCTCAAGAAAGTTGTAATATAAGTGAATGCCATGTGGCTGATAAGAGGCAAGTTATTTCCCATTGAAACTTGTTAACACCATGTTCTTACTGTTTAACCCCTGCAATATCCACTTGATGACATCGACACATGGTACACTAGATGTCGATAGGAAACTTTATGGAACCATGATCACTGGATGTTCTCATAAAATTCCCTATCTTCTAGATCTTCTGCAAACTCTGTTGAATTGAATACATCTTTGATAGTCATCCATGTAACAGTAGAATCCTTTTCAATAAAACATTGGGTATCTGACAAAATAGGAGCTTTTGTCAAGATATTGTCCATGGCATATTCAATATTTCTCTCTTTCACCTCAATTGATGATCCTTGCTTTGGAGGCATGGTGTTGTTTGATGATGAAAAACTAATGTGTTTCAAATCTGCATTACTCAGTGAAACAAAATCACTCATGGTAATAACAAGTTAGTTCTGTAAGAGATTAGCTAAATAATCAATTTACAAGAAAAGATAGTCATTGAGAAAAGAGCTTACACAGTGTTGGGCACATGAGGAGTAGACTGATCACTTAAAATGCATACTGTGTAGCTTCTCAAGGTGGATTGCACAGTTTCTATTTGCAAGGGAGCTTGACTGGAGACTAGAACTGTGTAATGCATAGTTTCTGCTGCAGAGAGGGGCTTGCACTATGCAGTGCATAGTTGCAAGGGGTTAGAGGGGACTCACTATTGATTATGATTGCGCAATGCGCAATTGGTGACCCAACGATTGCGCAGTGCACAATTGTAGATGGCAAGAGGGAGCTTCTACTGGAAGAGATTGTGCAATGCAAAGTTGAGTAGGGAAGAAGGTTTTGAAGATTGTGTATTTTTCTCTAGTATAAGGATGGAATCTAGATATTCTAATTGAAAGAGGAAGGATGTAAATCAGCTTGAGAATCATCCAAAATATTCACTTACATCAAGAAAATAAGATAGTAAAAAGAGAAGGACATGCATGCATAAATATACCCAACAATAATAATTACTGGTAGGAAAAAAGACAAGGAATGTGATGCAACACCTAAAAATAAGCTCAAAGGACTAAAATGAAACTTGCAAGAGTTAATAATAGTGGAGATTCCAGTTGTTGAGCCGAGAGGTTCATTCTACAACCTAGTATAAGGGGATGTGTAAGTTTGTATGTCTGTACGTACATCGAGTTGACATGTGCCCCTTTAAAAAAAATTATGCTTAGAAAAGTAAAAATAAGTTCTTATGGTTAAAAGGTTTATTTGGTCCTATATATACTCTATATAAAATTCAAAAATACAATTTAAATAGAAAAATAACACCTTGTATTTTTCACTCTAAAGAAGTTTACAAGCGTAGAAATTTGATCCCTCTTGGCTCATGTTAGATCCATACTTAAAATGGATCTATGCTGGTTATAAGAAAATCAGAGCAAAACGACACTTGCAACAACAAAAGAAACACAAAACAATTGTTGAGAAACTTACCTGGAGAAGCAACACAAATGGAATCCAAAGCTCCTTATGCTCGTGAGAATGGCTAGAGATCCAATGGAAAGTGTGAGAATGAGCTCTATGAGCCTTTCTTGTATATAAGCACTCATGAGATTAGGGTTAGGGTTCCAGGTGCATATGCCTAAAATCAAGGAACCACCTCTAGTTAATTGACACATGTATGTAGATCAAATTGGAAACATGTGCCACATTGTTGTATGGGAATGCACACTTCCTAATTCTCTAGGAGAGAACAGTTGACTAACTCCAAGAATTGTGCAGTTCACTGGTTGAAGGAACTGCATAATTGACTGAGACAAGGGATTGCACAATTTTCTCTCACATAAGGGTTTGCAATTTCCTTTCACAGCTGATTGTGTAGCTGCCTAACTCAAGGGATTGCACAGTTCACTGTGCCATAAGATTGCACAAATCCTCAAAGTAAGGCATGCAATTAGTATTGGTCAGGGAAAGACTTAGCTTGTGTTTGCAAGAATTTTTTTTGCTTGTCTCCAGAAGTTGAGAAATCACTGTCGACAAAGTCTAACTTTCGTCATGAAATCATAGTTAAGACATCACAAGCTTAACATGAAAGAATAAGTTGTTACAACACTTAATAAACAAGAAGAACACTTCACGCTAAAGGCTTAGCTTGTGTTCGCAAGAATTTTGTTGCTTGTCTCCAGAAGTTGAGCAACTACTGTTGAAAAAGTCTAACTTTCATCATGAAAGCATAGTAAAGACATCACAAGCTTAACATGAAAGAATAAGTTATTACAACACTTAATAAACAGAAGAACACTTCACGCTAAAGGCTTAGCTTGTGTTCACAAGAATTTTTTTGCTTGTCTCTAGAACTTGAGCAACTACTATTGACAAAGTCTATCTTTCATCATGAAAGCATGGTTAAGACATTACAAGCTTAACATGAAAGAATAAGTTGTTACAAAACTTAATAAACAAGAAGAACACTTGGCGCTAGTTAAAATGACAATTCTTATGGTCAAAGGGAAGCTCTAAAATCAAAGCATGGGAAAAAAATTGGAGGGGGGTTGTAACAACTACAACACTTGGCGACACACTAGAAGAGCTCCTGCTTCTTTGTTTGGGTCTAACTTTACATACTGAGTCTATATTTTTAGGAAGTATTGTTTTATCTCATTAACCACCATAATTTCCTTACTTAGCCCGACTAAAGATATAGTTTCTTCCATTCCTTTCACCGACCAAACACTTTCATGAGCAAGTCAAACATCAATTGTTTTGATTAGGGGTTAGGATTATATAAGAATGCAAGTGTAAGAAGTCAGAGTTTTAATATCACATCTAGTGTTGCTTCGCTGCGAGAAATCATATTCAATACCCCAACGAAGTCACTTCAAGGTATCACAAGCATCGCTTTGCTTCCAGCGAGCCTATTCAACACCCCGACGAATCTGCTTGCTACAGCTCTCTGTGCAAGATGCCTTTCTCTTCTTTCACAAGTTGTTTATTTTATAACTTTATGTTCATTGGCATTTATCAATGTTTATATCGCCATGGGAGGAAAAGGGATCCCAACTTATTTAACGAGCAAGAGAGGTTGTTCCTTGTTTTACAAAAACTCTTAAATATATACCTCTGAAGTAAATTAACTCACTTAATTTTCCTCCTTTCCCTTGCCTACTCAGCCAAGTTTACATGTTAAAACCAAGCTAATATATAAAAGGTCGACTTAAGAAAGAATATCCTATTAAAGATATGATACTAAGGTTTTATATGAGAAATAAACATGTTTTCCCTTTAAGCATCACGAACTAAAAAGATGTAAGGCCCATGCAAAGAAGCAGATTGACAATTAACCAAATGTCAATAGTTACCTAATGTCCTCTTAAACTTTGTCCTGCTTGTTCAAAACCAAACTACAAAACTTTCATATAGAGCTTATTACAAACAAACGTAAAAGAAAAGTGCAAAATAAAAAGCAAACGAAAGAAACAACAATGAAAACAAAACAAGCAAGAAAACTAAACTAAACCTACTCCTAAACTGACAAAAAGAGAGGTCAGGTTTACGTAAAGAGAAGTTTCTATTGCAACCACTGAAGAATTTCCTAACATATACAGGCAAGGGAATGACCGATAAGAAATATTATTAAAATAAGTACAAAAAGAGAAAGCTATACCAATATAGCATGCTCCAAGGATCGAAGGCCAGAAATATTAGCAAAAAAATATAATAAGAAAGGTTGTGCTAAACAATATGTCGTTGTGTCTTGATGATCATACACATCTCAACAACTTCTCATAGAAGCACATTCTTTCAAACTTCCAATATTAGCAAACATCTATAAAGATCGAAGCTTGTTACTAGAAAATGGGCTTGCCAAGTAAGACTCTTCTAACCATTTGGCAATCGGATCATGATAATAAGGTGAAGAATCTTGAAATCGAAAGAGAGATTAATTTTCAACATGTTCAGTCAATTCATGAAGATTTTCCTGCGATGAAATATTGATCTGATCATGTTTGGAGCACTTACAAAGATCGTGAGATCCTGACATAACCATTAATCGAACGATGAATAATCAAACACCAGTGGATTGGAAAGATCAACATATGAAGATGCAAAATCATCACTAGATGTATCAATGAATACATTAAGAATATCACTAACTGGATTAGAATTCACATCCAAATCCACAAAATCTTCGTGATTGGATGAATCAAATAATGGATTTGATTGAGTACAAGGAGTTGTGAACTCTACTTATTCACATACTAAAGGTGAGGAATGAGATAGCTAATGAACAATGGATTCCATCCATTTTTCTTTCAGTTGAAAATCAACATCCCACCACTCCTTACTACAATCAATATAGGTTATATTAAGATCAAAATCATCGAAAGGAGAGACTGGTGTAACAGATTCATTAAACATGTCAAGACAATGAATCAATGGTGAAGAAGAAAAGGAAAGATCATGTGAGAGATCATCTACAATGAATGTTTCATGTTCACAATATGAGGCCCACACATAATCATAATAAAAGATGTCACAAATATCTTTTTCTTCGACAACATCATTTTGAACTTGATCCTCATAAGATTTAAAAGAGGTTGATAAAACAAGTTGATCCGGTGAATCAAGATGAAGAGGATTAGAGGGAGTAGTTGATGGAGAGTTGATCCGGATTTAAACAGGAACGCAACAAATTATAGATATAACCATAAATACAAAGATGCAGTAGGAATAACACTTCAATTCATTAATATCAAATACTGAAATATGCTTACAAACAGAATGGAAATAAGACTAGCTTGAGCGATGGTAGCTTATCTCTGAGAAGAGATGTGATAGCTACATGCCTCTTAATTGTGTTACAATAAGGCTCCAACGCCTATTTATATTCAGAAACAATGGAAAACCCTAAACATCCAAAAACCTAACCCTAGGAGATGAAGAGCCAAACTATGGGCCCCATTTGGGTAAATTGGTACATCAACTTCTGAGGGTCGTAACTTTGGCATACGATCTCCATTTGACGTGCACAATACCTCGTTAGAAATATCTATCCGAGGACTAAAACTTTTGAGTAAGAAACATGAATCATTATCCATGTTTCTGTTAGTTTTCAAAAAAAAAAGGTCGTTTAGGGCCTCAAAATGGCTTCGAAAGTTCAAGACCCGAAAAACTGCCAAAAATAGTAAATTGTGATACAAATAAGGAAACTAAAAATTTGAAAGAAATAATGGTGGGGTCCAAGTGGAATAGGCGGGTTGCCACCAATATCCACCTCGACCTGTCCTCCCCCCTTAGGAAGCAATGTTCCCAATTGCGTTGAGTTCCTCCATGAGATGAGGAAACTTTTGCTCAACTTGGTCCCTGATAAGCCACCTACCCTGGTGAAGGAGTTGGTCTCCTTTGAAAAATCGATATAGTTTGATCCTTTGTTGTCGGGTGTTCTTTATCTACATTTCCATGATCTGATTAGTTGTGGCTTGTTCCATGCAATATGGATTTAACTCTGTAGGTGTGAGTTGTTCTGCAATGTCTAATGTGTCTAGCAATGGTGGGAAGTATGGTCGAAGGCGCTCCACATTGAATATTGAGTTCAGGCCAAGGAATGGGGGAATGTTGAGCTCAAATGCATTGTCTCCTACAACCTTGGTAATGGTATAAGGACCATATCGGAGTGGTATGAGTTTCCTATAAGCTCTGGTAAGGCGTTCCTTTTGCAAATGCAACCACAATTTTTCGCCCACTTGAAACTTGTGTGGCACCTGATGCTGATCATGTCATTGCTCGTACTTGCCATTTGATTTCTATAGAATGTCATGGACCTGCTGGCGGATATGTTGGAGGTGCTTAATTAAGTTGTTTTCCTTATCAGTTTCAGACTAGACATGAGCCGAATCTACTTGAGTAGCTGCAAATGGCATAACCACATCAATGGGACATGGTGGTTGGGATCCTAAGCCCACCTGAAAAGGGATGTGGCCAGTCGAGTTGTGGAGAGCCCGCTTATAGCTGTGTTGAATATAGGGTAGGATTTCATCCCATGTGCATGGATGCTTTGAGTTGTACATGCAGAAAATGTGTACTTTCATCCTGTTGACGACTTCTATTTGACATCAGTTTGGGGATGGAAAGTTGTGGACTTAGTGAGCTTGGTGTCCAGCATCGACCAGAGACTGGACCAAAATGTACTAAGGAACTTGTTGTCCTGATCTGAGATGATAGATTGTGGGATCCCAAAGTGTACCCACACTCCTTCAAAGAAGAGTTTAGCAGTGGCTTCTATTATGATATTCTTCTTGCAGGCCGCCATAATGGCCATCTTCAAGAATCTGTTGATGACCACAAAAGCAGAGTCGTTTCCATTCTTAGTAGAAGGAAGGCCCGACATGTAATCCATGGAGATGGATTCCCAAGGTCGACTAGGGGTAGGCAACAAAGTATGGAGGCCTTGTTTCTTAATGGTCGGTTTGGCAATGGCGCAGGTAGTGCAGGATCTGATGTACTTCCCGACATCTTGTCAAAGATTCAGCCAATAGAAATACTTCTGCAGTACTTCCACCATTTTCTCGACCTCAAAATTCCCAAGGGATTGACTGTAGTGTACTTCCCACATCATCTTGGCACGCTCACTTGAAGGAACACAAAGGTGTCCTAGGTGGCATAACAGGGCATCCTGGAGGTGAAAATATGGAACTTGTTGACCCTCCAAGAGTGTCTGGTATGTGTGGCCGAATTCTGGGTTGCTTTTGTAGAGAAGTGGCCAATCAGAAGTCTCATGCCCATAAGAGTTGAGCATGGTGGTTAACGCCATGATCGGTGGTCGGTAGAGGAAATATACAACATTATTAGTGTTGCCCTTCCTATACTTGATATTCAAATGGAAATGTTGTAGGTATGTGGACCACTTCTAATGGCTATCATTTTGCAACTTCCCTTGCGTCTGTATCAACTGCAGGGAAATTCTGCAACTTCCCTTGCTTTTGTATGAACTGTAGGGGCTGATGGTCTGTGTGCATGATCGTTTCCTTCCCAAAAATGTAATGCTTCCATTGTCGGTAGGCTACATAATGGAATACATCTCTTTGTCATAAGTGGGATACTTTCAGACTCTGTCTGAAAGTGTCTCACTGTGATATGCCATTGGATGCCCTTGTTGAGTAAGGATTGCCCCAATAGCATAGTCAGAGGCAGTTGTATCAATCTCAAATCGCCTTTGCAAGTCTCGTAATGTGAGAATTGGTGCAGATTAGAGGCGATGTTTAAACTCTTTGAATGCCTTCTATTGAGATTCAAACCAAAAGAATTTTTATTTCACTCCTCCCTTGGTGACTTGACGCAAGGGCCAAGTGATATGAGAGAATCCAAACACAAACCTGTAGTGGAAATTGGAAAAACTCAGAAAGTTGCAGAGCTCTGTCAAAGTGGTTGGAGCTGGCCAATCCGGCATGACTTGGATCTTGGCTAGATGCACATGCACCCCCCATTCATTAATAATCTATCCCAGATACTGAACCTGGGTCATGCCAAAGGTGCTTTCTCCAAATTGGCACATAACTTGTGTTGTCGCAGTGTTTGGAGAACCTGTCAGATGTGGTGGAGGTTCTCTTCCCAACTTTGGTTGAAGATCAGGATGTAATCCAAGTATACCACTACAAATGAGTCGGTGAATGGCCATAAGATGTCATTCATTAGCCTCATCAAGGTTGCAGGAGCATTTGTCAACCCGAAATAAATAACCAACCATTCGAAGAGGCCCTCCTTATCTCTGAAGGCAGTCTTTCACACATCGGAGTGTTCGATTGCTACCTAGTGATATCCTGATTTCAAGACGATCTTGCTGAAATATTTTGCACCCTTCAGTTGGTCCAGAAGGTCATCAATCCATGGGATCGGGTACCTATTCCGAACAGTGGTCTTGTTCAGTGCCCAATATTCAATACAGAGTCTCCATCCCCATCCTTCTTCTGTACCAACACGATCGGGCTCCCACTGGGCGATGAACTCTGATAGATGTGACCATTCTGCAGCAGCTCTTGAATATGCCTCTTGATTTTGTCGTTCTCCAGAATAGAGCGCTGATATATTGGTCCAATGAGTTGTGGTGCACCTGGGGTCAGATCAATGGAGTGCTTGACCTAACAGTGCAGAGGAACCCCTGCGAGGGAGGTGATGATGTCCTCGTACTCCTCCATGACCTTGTCCATTTGTTGTTTTTGTGTGAAGTGGCCCTACCTGGAGGTTGTGGCCACCATCTTCTTCTTTCCCTAAGGGCATATCATTAGGAAAACAAATTTCCTGGTTTTGGAAATGAGCTTAATGTATTGTTTTGCAGTAACCAAAGAGATGGCGGTAGGTGGTGCTACCCCTGGTATCCTATACAACTTATTTCCCAAAGTAACAATAACAACTCGAGGCCTTGACTCATACACAACATGTCGCTTCCATAAGTATGGTTGGCCTAATAATATGTCACAAACATCAAGGGGAGCAACGTCACATAATAACGCATTTGTGAAGGGCTTGATTTTATATGGAAGGTGGCACTGCTGGCTCATGCAAACATCTCATCCTTGTTGAAGCCACCTGATGGTGTACGGTTGTGGATGTGTTGTCGTCGGTAAGCCTAGCTGCTTCACGACCTTTGCTGAGATGAGGTTCTTTTGGCTCCCGTTGTTGACAATGAACTGTAGCGGGGAACCCTTTAACCACATATGGGACTAGAAGAGGCACTCCTCCTCCTCTGGATCTTCGTGGTGGCAATGGTGGCGCTGGGCTCAGCATCAATAATCTACTTCCCTTTGTCATTCCCCTTGTCGGGTTCTGACTCAGAGTCGGAACATGCATCTAATTCCAAAGCCTTTAACTCGGCCACTAGTGACTGCTTGGCCCGACACTCACTTGTGTTGTGAGTGGAGCTCTTATGGAACTCACACCACTTTCCCATATCCTTCTTCGACTTCGTGACGTTGTTCTTTACTTGCAGCTTTGGAAGGTTGTCTTGGGTCACCCCGCCTTGGCTTTTTCCTTTGTCCTGTGGTTTGGGGGCACCTTTCCCTTGCTTCGGATTTGTAGATCCAAAGTCTCGCTTCTTCTATTTAAAATTTTTCTCCATCTTGATGGCATATCGGTATGTCGTGTTGAGAGAGGAGATGTTCAATAATTCCATCTCGTCCTAAATGTATCTATGCAAGCATCCACGGTACTTTAGAACTAAATTCTTCTCAAAATCCTTGATACCGAACTTCTTTCGAAGGGTATGAAAAACATTGGTAAGCTCTAGCACATCTTGGTCCATTCCCTGTCACAGCGTTGTCCACTTTATGTATTTATCCCCATAGCTCCCGACAGGGTAGTATTTCTCCTTGATGGCATCCCGAAACAAGTTCCAATTGGGTGCAGCTAAAAACATTGAGTTCGTACTTTCATCCTTCTGTTCACAATAGTTTTCCCACCAATCCTTGACATGGGGGGGCTTCTTTGAGAAGTACAAAAGTGATATTTTCCCAGCTGGAAAAATAATGACCGGAAAACTATCCTTCTAACAAATTTAACCATTTATCCACATCACTTGCATCTATCTGACCCTCAAATACGGGAATGTCAAAGTTAACTTGTACCTTAAATGGTGTGGCGCTTCCAGAGTAGTTGTTGGAAGTAGATGTGTCACCCTTGGGTAGTCGTTGCAGGATCTGGGCAAAATTGTCCATCATCTTATTCCTTTTTCGCTCGAGGGCTTCTTCGAGCAAGATTTTGATAGCATCTCCTACCCCCTCGTCTTTCTTTCCATCCGCAATGGGAGGCCATCGGGATTTGCGAGGCTGGTCTGTCAAAGGTTTGACCAGTTCAAGCCCTAACTCCTTATATCCCGATCTCATTCTGGACATGCAAAGAAAAACAAAGAAAGAGCAGACCGCTCTGATACCACTAATCCAAATTTAAACAGGAACGCAACAAATTAAAGATATAACCATAAATACAAAGGTGCAGTAGAAATAACACTTCATTTCATTAATATCAAATATTGAAATATTCTTACAAACATAATGGAAATAAGACTAGCTCGGGCGATGGTAGCTTATCTCTGAGAAGAGATGTGGTGGCTACATGCCTCTGAACTGTGTTACAGTGAGGCTCCAAGGCCTATTTAGTATTGAGAAACAATGGAAAACCCTAAACATCCAAAAAACTAACCCTAGGAGATGAAGCGCCAAACTATGGGCCCCGTTGAGTAAATTGGTACATCAACTTCTCGGGGTCGTAAATTTGGCATACGATCTCCATTTGACACCCACAATACCTTGTTAGAAATATCTGTTCGAGGACTACAACTTTTGAGTGAGAAACATCAAACTGTGAGCCATGTTGCTCTTGGTTTTCCCAAAAAAAACGTAGTTTAGGGCCTCAAAACGACTCTGAAAGTTTAGGACCTAAAAAACTGTCAAAAATAGTAAATTGTGCTACAAATAAGGAAACTGAAAAACTTAAAGAAACAATGGTAGGGGTCGAAGTGGAATAGGCAGGTGGCCACCAATATCCACCTGGATCAAGAGCACGAGATATATCTAAAAGAAGCAATATCATTAGTCAAATCAGATTCAAGATTTAAACACAAATTAAAATTTTGAATATGAGGGGAAGATGGACATGGGATTGGGTCATGAATTTGAGCTTCAAGTTTTCCAAACTTGACATTGGTACATGTGGTTGCTTCATTTGATAAATAAATTAGAGAAGACAAAGAGTCACAAGAAATATCATATTCTTCCTTTAAAACTTTAAGAGCTCCATGATGAGCCTCTAAATTAAACATAAATTAAGGTCCATCTAACCATCCTTCAGCATATTAAACCTTTCTTTATATATTAGATAAATTTATTTTTAACTTAATATATTCATTAGGAAGGTTTATGAATAATTGGATATTTGTGCCTAATATTATTTACTTTTGTGGAATATTATGAGAATATTGGGAAGATTATGAAGATTTGGAGGAGGAGATAATTTAGGGACTTGTTCCCTACTATAGGAGGATCAATAATAAATCATAAATCAATAAGATATTATGGAATTATGGCACAGATTGTGGAACTCCAGTGATTGAGAAAATCTAGGAATGTGTTACACTAATCAAGGGACCAGATCCACTAATCAAGGGATTTTGGTGGGGAATGCTTCCTCCATTCATGGGGAATGATTCCTAATCATTTTGTATAAGTACCAAGTCGAATTTGCCTCTAGGGAACGATTGAAAAAATCTAGAAATGTGTTCCATGCCATTTAATGCAGATTCCTAGTATTGGGGACCAGATCCACTAATCAAGGGATTTTGGTGGGGAAAGCTTCTTCCATTCATGGGGAATGATTCTTAATCATTTTGTATAAATACCAAGTCGCATTTGCCTCTAGAGATAGATTTTCATTAGAGTTTTTGTGGAGAGAACTCGTATTTGTGCAGCTCCATTGTATTTTCTTGTAGGGATGTAATTCTATTGATGAAAATAATGAATATCGGTGTCGTGTTCAACTTCTACATCTTGATCTCCTCCATAGGTCTCTGATTTTCCTTGGGCTTGGCCATCCTAGGAACCTCATAGCCCTTTTGTATCATTTTCTTTCCTTATTTTCATTTCTTATTCACATCCTAGGATTGAGTTAAATGGTTGATGTAAGTTATTTTTCAGGATCACAAACACTATTTAATCCTTGGAAAACCTTTGAAAGTTCATAGCAATCATTGAACTGCTTGGATTAGTCTTCTTATTCCCAAATCTAGATTGTTGAACCTCCTTTTTAGCAAAGAACAATAAATTTCTGCTATTTCTAAGAGCATTCTAACAAGCTTCAATCGAGTTGGTTCCACTTGCATTAGATCACAAAAACATTTTAGTTCATAACAAAAATTACCCCATTACATTTGCACTTTATTTGGTTAGGCATTTTTTTATATTACTAGCTCACTAGTTCTCTAATTTCTAGATTCCTTATTAGTAATGTTTTTTATTTATTTTGCATGGGTTAACAGAGGTATTTTTGAGTGATTCCACTTGGAATAGGGACCTAATACATCATAGTTAATAAAAAAAATTGTCCCATCCAATTTGGATTTGATTTTTGTTGGTCATTAAACCCTCACCAATTTTATCATTTCACAAGGAAACTTCTCCAAGCCTTTTAAGAGAATCCATCCATCTCCCAACTTTGGTTTTGAGTTCTGAAGTGGTACTAGGCACTCCCTTGCCTCAATCCATCCACCAACCACCTTCCCTAATCTTTCCATCACCTTCAACATCCATCCTTTTGCTCTTTGTTGTATGTTGTAGGTTTTCAGGGGATCTTGTAGGTTTTCAGTACACCCTGTAGGTTTTCCTGTAGTGACCTGTTTTGAGGCTGAATTGAGGGAAAACTTCCAGGAAGCCACACAAGGTCACCTAAGGGTCTCCTAATTCTTCCAACCATTCACCATTATCTCCAAGTCACTTGCCACATCACCAAAAGGGATTAGCTTTCACATGAAAAAAGGCAAAAAGAAAAACATATTTATTTTATTCATTTACATGCACAACAGTAGAAGGTTTGATGGTTTGAATTTGCATTCTTAGGACAGTAGGATTGCATACATGTTAACTTAGCATTCTTTTGAAGAAATTCCTCTTAGCATTTAGTTAGAAAATGGTGTGTTTTAGCATTTGATTTCAGTCTCTTTCCTTGTACTTTCTTTCATGCAATAGGTTAAGGTTCCATTACGAACATTTCATTCTTTGCAATTAGTTTAGGATTTGACTTCAGTACATGCACTCCATTACATCATGACAGCAAAGGAAGGACACATTGTATGCTGCACATATAGTGTCGATACCTCTTAAGTTTGTACGAACTGCGGGTTGATAAGTAAAGTCGGTAACCTTGGCAGTTGCAGCATTCTTGTTGCAATACCGAGGCTCATTACTCCATGACCAAGGAAAGTTGGGAGACTCATAAGAGAATCATATTCAAGAGGATTCAAAGAAATTTTCACTAGATATTGAAACTTCTCTCTCATAAAATCCCAATCTATGTCTTCCTCAGAGAACTCATAACAAAAATGAAGAAAGTAATCAAGAAAATTTTCCAAGGATTCATCCCAAGGTGAATAATCTTCTTATATACAATTTGATAATCATACATGTCAAAAGCTTGGTGAATCTCCATGACAAGTTGTTTGAAATAATGAATAGAAGCAGTAGACAATGTATAAAACCATTGTTTACATGGCCTTCAAGAGCGAGAATGAACAACCTACAAGTAGCATCCACATAATTAAATTCAAAAGAATCACTAAATTCAAGAAAGTGGAGGGTGTGCTCAAGAATTGTTGTTTCATCGTCGCCATTAAACTTTAGATTTGACAAGTTATGCATTATTTGCATGGGAAATTCCATATTTGCAACTCTAGAAAAACATCCCAGGGTTATGATATGGTAAGAATCCATTCAATATGAAAGATTGATACCGAAATTAACGGGCTCAGCTTATCATTTGGCCCTCTTTCTAGTGCTAAAAATCTCATTGACGGTGTTAGATGCTGACAACAAGGAAGGGTTTCTCCTCGATGTGCAATCCCAATTAGACCCCACACTATTTGGACTAGGATCCCCAATCGAAAATACAACTGATTTCCATCAAAATGATCTTAAAGATGTGCCTTGGCAACAATAAACACATAAGAAGACATAGATATAACTTTGGTGACAACAAGTGAGTAAGCTTTGTGGAATATCAATTATAATGCATAAGAGGTTCTTTCACACAAAGGGAAAGATAGTGAGCCTCCAGAAGAAAAGTAATTGTACTATCCTAAAAGATACACACAAACATATGAAATAATTGTTCGTTAGCGTGCAAAATAAGTTCACAAGATAATAATGATCATGAAAGAACATATAAAACACATCCGACAAGATATATACTAAATTTAACGAAATAGTTCCTTGAGATTAGCATGAATGAAATAACACATACCATAAACATTTAAAGAGTAGTCTTACAACATCCACGATACATGCATGAAGTGTGTTGGCTAAGAGATTTTTTATCATTAAATGAAAATTCCAAGTGCACAATACCATGATATGACACTAGTCCCAAGAGTGGAACATGAAGCTGCCACTTGCTTCTCCAAAGAATGATCTCACACCTATGCTAGCCTAGAGGATACAAGTCTACAAATCTCAAGTTCCAAGCCCTTTTCTTGCGTTATGAGGGTTTATTTATAACAAATCAGATGGCCTTTCATCTCCCCTTGTGACCTTTGAGCTTCCCTCATGACTCTTGGACTTATTTTGTCTTTATTTTATCTAATAACTTGTCATATTGCACATTTGACTCATGGAATTCCACTTACAATTACACTTCTTATTATTTTTCTAAATACAAAATCACATTGGACAAAAATGAGGTTAGAGCCTAATAAGAGAAAACTTTATACATTATGCTTGTGTTTGAGGAAATTCTAGCTCAACAAGTTCCACTTATAGATCTATTGTAACATATTGGTACCAAGCTTTATATTGTGTTGCTATGTCCTCATAATTTTATAAGATATCTAGATTATATCTGAATCTTGCCTCCATAGCATCAGGATAGATAGTTTTGGAACCCGATTGAACATTATTCCATAATAAAAATAAATTCATGTTTACCTTGGCAGGTCCAACTACATATTGTTCTTTAGTGGTAACCTGCCTCAAATTGTTCAAGTATTCTCGAGTCTCTTGCCTGATAACATTTACGGCCTTTATTTCTACAAATGCTCCAATAGAAGGAACCTTATGCACTCTAACCAATGAGTCCAAACTATGATACAATTGTGCATAGGCAGTTATAATGATGGCCACATATGTTCTGAGCTACTTGTTACTCTGTCAAAGCATTCTAACCTCAACCCTTTCCAATTTTACTTCATGTCTTATTTTTATGTCCAACTCTAATGGTGCATTCCTATAATTATTGCCCCATTCCTCGATCGCGTTAATGGTTGCATGAATCACCTTCAAAACTTTCACATTCTCCTGCGATCCCTTTGGCATTGCATGCAAGTGCACTACCGCCTTGTGAAGGGTGATTATCTCTTCATATAACCGTTTCATGGTGTCTCCCAATGATTTAATTTAATAAAATATCATTGCGTGTAACTCCTTTAAGTGAGAATTAACGAAAAAAAACCTTTGGTTCTTGGCTAGGAGATTATTAATATTTTATCTTGCAACAACTAGATCCTTTTCCAATTACTTATTTTCCTCCATCAAGAAATATGTGTTTACTTTTGCAGCTCCTGCAAAGGCTAGATTTGTTGTTGTGACTGTCTTCAGATTATTTTTGGTATTGGGCACAATGACCCTCTCTGTAGGAATGACAACACGATGAACTAGGTCATCAGGAAAATATGTATGCCTTTCTTGTACTATTTTGTTCTAGCTGATCAAAGGTCAGGCTGGAAATATCCATGACCATATCATCATCTAGAGGAGATATTCCCATTTCACTGAATGGGACGTGGCCACCAATAAGAGGAGGTGAATGTTAATTGTTGGTTTGTTTTTCAATGGACACAATAATCAGCCTCTTGTTTATCCTCCTCCCACTCAACCTCTGTGTTTTGGGCTTGCATTTTCTCCTCATGATATCTTACAAATTCCTCATCCTTCTTTTTCCTTCTTTCATCATCCATCAATTGCTTCTAGTGTTCTTTCTCAAGTTATTTCTATTTCACTTCTTCTTCTTCTTTCTTTCGCAATTCTTCCTATTCCTGCATGTCTTCTCTTTCTTTCCTTTCTTGTTCTTCTTTCTGTATCCATTCCTCCTCTTGCTTTTGTTCCTCCTCCTGTCTTTTTTCTTCTTCCTGTTGCTTCTTCTTAATTATTCTAATTGCTTTCTCCTCTTTTATGCTACAATGGCCACTCTCATAATAACAGGATCTGCTTTAAACTCCTAGCTCCACTCCACTTCTGGTTTATGCACAAGTTTCCTCTTATACTTAGTATTACTAATTGGAGTGGGCAATTCCTGTTGCTTCCCTTCCTGGAAAATATTCTACTCATGTACTGCACTAGAAGGGCCTAATTCATTGCCTGACACAATTCTGTATCTTCTCTTTCTTTTTTCCAATTATAGGACTCATAAGCCCAAGCAAAATTCAACTTAATGCAGTGTCTTTTGCACACTCCTATGGGATCATTCCTATGAAATCTCATCTCACCAAACTTAAGGATGATAAATTGCTATGCTTATGCTTCTGTGACCTTTAATCTCTTGAGCTCATAGGATCCCACTAGCAGAAGAAAGGAAGGCCAAGGTTCCTTCTCCTTCTTCTGCAACAAATAAGAAACACTTGTGCTAATATAATAAGCAACCTCCTACATGACCACCTTATATGTCACATACCCCAACAAAATATGTGGAGGTTTTTAGAATCAAATACTTTGAGGTGTGTTCCTTGAGGTGAGGCAAACCAATCTTCTACCTCTGCCACTGCCTTCATATCCTCATGGGACATTGAAGGAGCTTCTTCCTCAAAGATCATTTGATACAAAACCTTGAAGAAGTGGTCAACAAGTTTCTCATGCACTCCCCTATAATTGTACTTGACAATAATTTGCAATCCACATGGATAAGGATCTCTCGAGGGGTTCATTTCAATTCTAGACCCATGAATTCATGGCAAGCTCATATTCCATCCAGTAAGTAGGCAAACATGAAAAAATGTGGTTTCTTTCCTTGAGGTGGGTTTTTTGCCTTATCCAAATTGATCTTTAGTTGCTGGGATAAAAGATGTGACCAATTGAATATTTTGCCTTATGTGATGAGTGGATACAACAGGAAGATCCACCCTTCAAGGAAGGATTAAGTATTCCTCCATCCATAGATCTGATAACAAATAACCATCAAGTATTGGTAAATTGTTATGAGAGAGGTTTCTATCGAAATTTGGTTGGTTCCCGCCACCATGAATTGATCACTTCTTTGGTATTAAGATAACCCAAGCTGCATAGAATCAAGAATCTAAGTGTTTCTAAGGCTTGGACAAGTCGTAATATAAGTGAATGTCGTGTGGCCGATAATAGGCAAGTTATTGCCCACTGAAACTGCTTAACACCATGTTCTTAGTGTATAAACCCTACAATATCTACTTGATGACATTGACACATGGCAGCACTAAATATCTGCAGGCAAATTTGTGGAACAATGATTGTTGGATGTTCTCATAAACTTTCCTATCTTTCAGATCTTTTGCGAATTCTATTGAAATGAATCCATCTTTGATAGTGATCCATGTGATAGTAGAATCATTTTCAATAAAGCATTCGATATTTAACAAGATAAGAACTCTTGTCAAGGTATTGTCAATGGAATCTTCAATACTGCTCAATGTGACCTTCTTTGATGATCCCTTCTTTTGGATGCATGGTGTTGTTTGATGATGAAAGACTAATGTGTTATGGATCTGCCATACCTGGTGAAATAGATGCACTCATGTCAATATCAAGTTAGTTCTACTAGAGATAAGATAAATAATCATTTTACAAGTATACGAGAGTCACTAAGAAAAGGGATTGTGCAATGTTGGGCACAAAAGGGGTAGGTTGATCATTGGAAATGAGGACTATGCAAATCCTGAAGGAGGATTGCGCAATTTCTATTTGCAAGGGAGCTTGACTAGAGACTGGATTTGCAAAATGTGCAGTTTCTACTGGAGAGAAGGGCCTGCACTACATAGTGTGTAGTTCTAAGGGGTGAAAGGGCATCACTGTTGACTGTGATTACATAATGTGCAGTTGGGGACCCTGTGATTGCACAGTGTGAAATTGTAGATGGAAAGAGGCAGATTACACTGGAAGAGATTGCACAATGCGCAGTTTATGAGGGAAGAAGGGTTTGATATTTATGCAATTTTCTCTGGCATAAGGACATACACTATATTTGTTGACTGAAAGAGGGAGGATGTGGATCAACCCAAGAATAATCAAAACCAATCGCTTACATCGAGCAAAGAAGATATTGAAAAGAGAAGGTCATGCATGCATAAATATACCCAACAATACTAATTATTGGTTGGAGAAAAATCAAGGAATGTGATGTGACATTTGTAAAGAAGCTCACAAGACTGAAAGGGTACCTGTAGGAGTTAATAATGGAGAAAACACCACTTATTATAAGGAAATTAGGGGAAAATGACACTTGCAAAAGAAAAAGTGACAAAAGCAAAAGCAAAAGCGACAAAAAGCGATAGTTGGGAAACTTAGCCATAAAAGCAGCGCAAATGGAATCCAAAGCTCCTTGTGCCCATGAGAATGGATAGAGCTCCAATGGAAAGTGTTAGAATGAGCTATATGATCCTTTCTTATATAGATAAACACTCATGAGATTAGTTTTAGGGTTTTAAGTGTGAATTCCTAAAATAAAGGAGCCACCTCTAGTTAACTAACACATGTCTGTTGATCAAATTGGAAACATGTGCCACTATGTTGCATGGGAATGCACACTTCCTATTTTCTAGGAGTTCACAATTGACTATCTCTCGTAACTAGGCAATTCCCTGAGACAAGGGATTGCACAGTTTAGTTGCTCAATCAATTGCACAATTTTCTCTCACATAAGGTTGCGCAATTTGCTTTAACAACTGATTATGCAACATCCTGACTCATGGGATTTCACAATTCACTCCAACAAGGATTTGTGCAGTTCACTATGACATAGGATTGCACAATTCCTCAAAGCAAGGCATCCAATCAATGTTGATCAGGGCAAGACTTAGCTTATGTTCACAACAAGTGCTTTGCTTATCTCTAGAAGTTTAGCATCTATTGTCAACTAGATGAGAGTCACTAAGAAAAGGGATTGTGCAATGTTGGGCACAAAAGGGGTAAACTAATAATTGGAAATGAGGACTATGCAACTCCTGAAGGAGGATTGCACAATTTCTATTTTCAAGGGAGCTTGACTAGAGACTCGATTTGCAAAATGCATAGTTTTTGCTAGAGAGAGGGGCGTGCATTGCATGGTGTACAGTTCCAATGGGTAGAGGGGCAGCACTGCTGACTGTGATTGCACAATGTGCAATTGGGGACCCCGTGATTGTGCAGTGTGCAATTGTAGATGGAAAGAGGCAGATTACACTGGAAGAGATTGCACAATGCATAATTTAGGAGGGAAGAAGGTCTCGAAGATTGCACAATTTTATCTGGCATAAGGACATACTCTAAATTTGTTGACTGAAAGAGGAAGGATATGGATCAACCGAAGAATAATCAAAACCAATCACTTACATCGAGTAAATGAGATATTGAAAAGAGAAGGTCACGCATGCATAAATATACCCAACAACAATAATTATTGGTTGGAGAAAAATTAAGGAATGTGATGTGACATTTGAAAAGAAGCTCACAAGACTGAAAGGATACTTTAGAAGTTAATAATGGAAAAAACACCACTTACTGTAAGAAAATTAGGGCAAAATGACACTTGCAAAAGCAAAAGTGACAAAAGCGAAAGCAAAAGCGACAAAAAGCGATAGTTGGGAAACTTACCCATAAAAGCAGCACAAAAGGAATCTAAAGCTCCTTGTGCCCATGAGAATGGATAGAGCTCCAATGGAAATTAGGTTTAGGGTTTCAAGTGCACATGCCTAAAATCAAGGAGCCACCTCTACTTAACTAACACATGTTTTCCAATCAAATTGGAATGACGTGCCACTCTGCTGCATGGGAATGTGCACTTCCTATTTTCTAGGAGTTCATAATTGACTATCTCTCGTAATTGGGTAGTTCATTGAGACAAGGGATTGCACAGTTTAGTTTCTCAATGGATTGCACAGTTTAGTTTCTCAATGGATTGCACAATTTTGTCTCACATAAGGTTGCACAATTTCCTTTAACAACTGATTGCACAACATCCTGACTCAAGGGATTGCGCAATTCACTCTGACAAGGAGTTACGCAATTTTGTGACAGAGGATTGCATAATTCCTTAAAGCAAGGCATCCAATCAATGTTGATCAGGGTAAGACTTAGCTTATGTTCAGAAGAAGTGCTTTGCTTGTCTCTAGAAGTTTAGCAACTATTGTCGATAAGGTCCAACTATCATCATGAAAGCATAGTTAAGACACCACAAGCTTAATATGAAAGAATAAGTTGTTGCAACACTTAATAAATAAGAAGAACAGTTGATGCCAATTAAAAATATAGTTCTTATGGTCAAAGAGATGCTCCAAAATTAAAGCACAGGAAAAAATTTGGAGGGGGTTGTAGCAACTATAATAGGTAGATAATGTCATTTGGACTTGCGGAGATTTAGCTACATATTTGTCCCTTTATTGTAGCATTATTCATTTTCATTATAGGAACAACTATTATGTCTTATGTGAACTATTTGAATTAGAACATGGGGTTAAGTATAACGAGCACAAGGTAGTAGAGGCACAATGTTTAGTGATGAAGTAGATTGTCAAATGGAATCATTAGTAGGAGACTTGGGATCAAAAGGTCATAGTTAAGAATCAAGTTTGATACCAATGCATGCTAGAGATCGATAACTACATTTTGTCACTCAAAGAAATGGAGTAGGAAGTTGCAACCTTTATGTAGATTAAGAGGGAGAAATATTTGGATCTCACTGCAAAATTTGATACTCTATAGTCACTAGTAATTATTTTAAAGCATCCTGATATCCTTGATCAATAAGAGACAAGGTATCCTCACCCTTCAATCTTTGCTTATTTTGGAGATTCCTCTCATCTTGGTGCTAGCAAGGTCAAGGATGAGGTTATGGGAAGTCAATTTTTCCTCAAAACTAATTGGTTGATGTTGTAGGTGAAGGTCACCTTGTAAATTGATCAGACATGGTGTTGTGCTATGTGGAGAACACTCACAAGTCTTAGGTGGACATGGTAGTAAGATCCCTACTAGGGCCTAGTTTCTAATATTTTTTCTTTAGTTGGCATCATTTGTTGCATATTATTACAATTATGTCAATTCATTTGATAACATACCTACAAGGAGGAGGAAGGTTTCGATGATGGAAACATTTGTAGCAACCGAGAGGGGAACTCGAGTTCCAAGAGATAAACAGTTTCTTGTCTAGGGTGCTCTCAGTTAGGTGGACACGCTCTACAGGGTTTAGTTTTCTTTAGCTATGATGAAGCGCGATATTGGCTATGGATGAAGCGCGAAGGATAAAAACCACTGTTTGATACCACCTGCCATCCCACTCTAACTACAATTTCATTTTTCTAACCAAAGTGTGGACATCTATGGTCACAAGCATTTTGCTGGACGTTTATGGGAATGTGGGTCAGTTTGGCAGGCTCATTAAAATAAAACCCTTGTTTTTTAGTGTAAAAACAACAACCATTTGTAAGAGGGTTGAAGTAGATTACAAGGGAGGTTTGTTAAGGCACGACAGTCTCGGGAGAGTGTAACCCTCACAAGAAGACGCGGCGTCAAAGACAGTTGTGGGTTAATACAAAACGGAGACATCTTCATTGCCTCCTTGCCTTTGGTCAACAATTTTCTATTCTCTATTCTAGGAACGGCGCACTGTTTTCTTGGGTAGCTGGCTCCCGGATGGACGAACAACTACTAGACTATACTTTTGACTCCCTTGTTGTTGAGGATATCTGGGTCAATTTCACCCGACTGGTTCCAGATTTGACTGCGCCGGTGATAGCTAGTTTAACGGTCATAGGTGTTGAGGCAATTATATCACAAATGGAACATATGGAGGTTACACCATAGACCCTAGATTCGATACCTCTCCCAGCAGTTTCGGAAGGAATTTTTAACAAGGAAGAGGGCCCAGAGTCACCTTTCCTTCCCATCCCTTCTCCGTTGGATATGAACACATGGTCGCAAGCTTTTTCGGTATGGATAAATACCCAAGGTGGTGTGGGTGCTTCAGGAGAAGGACTGAGTGGTCTTTGACAAATAAATCAAGGACTGTTGCCTGAACAATTAGGCATCCTCGAGATTGCCCCATTTTATACAACCTTCCAACCTGTTGCCTCAGCCCCTCCTTCAGGCTGCTTCATAGGCATTCCAAGGAAAGATCAAGCATCGGAGGAAAACCATTATGTTGATTCAGAAGACATTGGCCTAGCGGAAGGTGAGTAGGCCACCAAGATGCTGCCAAAGTGACCAAAAAAATCAAGGAATCTGAAAATCAAAGAAAGGTATAGGCGTTCAATCTTCAAATAAGGAATCACTATGGCACAAGCAGCTCCCATAGAGAGCATTGTGTTAGTTGGAAGGGTAAAAGGTTGAAATTACACCCTAATGCACCTACGAAAGTGGACAACGGAAATTTGGGGGAACCTCCTCACTCCACTTCCAAGTATCCTCTCACTCTCCTGGGGCTAGTTTGCTCTGATTTTTGCCCATCCGGATCAGCTAGATTGGGTTCTCACTCAATATTGGCACATTGAGATGACCCTAGTTCTATTGAAACGGTGGTTGGCAATGTTTGATCCATAAAAGGAAAACCATGGAGCTGGGCCAATCTGGGTTTGATTGCTTGCTTTCTCATTGCAATTTTGGGGGGAAGAGATCTTCAAGGTAATATGGGATGATTTGGGTGTCTATCTGGATTATGACAAAACCTATCAAGACACAAGATGTATAGCGATGGCTCGTATACTAGTGCACCTAGATACTAGAGAAGGTTTAGTTGAGAGCTACATGCTACAGATGGGTGACATTACTCGGAGGCAAATTTTGGATTATGAAGGCATTCCCTTTCGTTGCCGAAAATTTCATGAAGTGGGGCATCTATATAAAGATTGTCCAAGAATTTCAGGGCAGAATCAGATCCCGTCCAAAGCATTGGTCTCAACCTCCACTCAAACTCTGCATTCAGATTTCGCTTCTCTAGTGGACATCCAAGAGATTGCTCCACCCTCTAGTCAAACTCCGTAACAGGCCATTGCTCACCAATCTTCAAGGGCATCAGATCACCCTCCTAAAAAATCACGAACTCGGGATACGACTTTTGCGGGTACTCCCTTCTCCTCTCTTCCTCATTTTTCTCATTCTATAGAAGGTTCTGTTAATTTAACTTCCTCTATGAGTTGTGTTGTTTCTCAAGCTGATGTTAACAAGTTGTGCTCCTCGGTATGTCAAATTCCCTCTACTCCTCTCTCCCTGTCTTCCCCCATTCCCCACCCCTTTGTGGATAGGACCACCTGCCTGCTCGATGATTGCCCACTACCAAGTGGGTAGCACTGATTCTTCCTTAGGTCCCTTCCTATTGTACCCTCATCAGCCCTTGACCTGGACATAAAGACCCCCCCCCCCCCCCCCCCCCACCATTACTCCCAAACCCCCTTGCGGCCGCCAATCAAAAATTTCTAAGGCAATAAAAAGGGCTAGTGTTGAAGTAGATTCCAGGGTCCAATCCCAATTTACTGGGTCCTTAGAGCAAAGAGAAACCCTCTCACCACCCCCCCATGATTTGTCTTTCTTTCAATTATAGGGGTCTAGCCAACCTAGACAAAAAGATGGCTCTTAAGAGGCTCTGTCTGTCTGAAAAATTGGATGTTATTTTCCTTCAAGAAACTCTGGGGGAAGGTGATCAGAGCAATAAGCTCCTTTTAAGTTTTCTCCCAGATTTGGAATTTCACTTTTTGGATGTGAAGGGCCACTTTGGTGGTTGTCATTGGGGTTTAATAAACGTTCTACAAAATTCCTCAATGTTTTGGGAGGAGAAAGTCTTCTTGGGCCTGATATCTTATCTATGGAGCTCAATAGACCTTTTAGGATTATCAACATCTATGGCCCTTGCCAGAATAGAGAAGTCTTCTGGAATAGGTTAATGGAGGCTAATTTTATGAATCAAGATAATGTAATCATTGGTGGAGATTTAAATTTCTCTCTCAGATCAGCGGAATCTTGGGGATTCAGGGGTCAAAGTGATCATCTCACGGTTTTTTTTGAAAACTTGTTGGATGCCCATGACTTTCTAAATATTGACCCTGTTAAGCTGAAGCCAACTTGGAGGAATTGCAAATTGGGGGTAGATGCCCTTGCTAGAAGATTGGACCGATTCTTGATCAAATCCCCTCTCATGGCAAGTTTAAATCTGTTTCGTCAATGGGTGGGGAGCGGTGGGATCTTTGATCACTCTCCCATCTTTTTAGAGCTCAAGGGTAATTTTTCTAAACCCCATACACCTTTCATATTCAACTCCTCTTGGCTACTCGAGTCAAGTTTCCGGAATGTGGTCATGGCTACTTGGATCCATTGCTCTCAAGATGAAACCTCCTCTCCTGGGGAGGTATTTGCAAAGAATCTAGCAGCATTAAAAGGCAAAACAATAACCTGGGCCATATTAAAACAAAGAAAAGAAGATGAAGATCTACAAAGGATTGAGAAGGCTCTTTTAGATTTTGAAGAATTAGTCCCCAATGGCACGAACTTGGTTGAACATAAGCTGTAGTTGGTTCAGCTGGAAACAGAAAGAATTAAACTTCTTCGCTCAAAAGAAGGAACCTGGAGGCTCAAGAGCAGAGCAATATGGCTCAAAGTAGGTGATGAAAACTCAAAAAAATTTCAACAATATGCAAGGGGTCGGAAATCTATTAACACAATCTGGGAATTACAAGATACTGAAGGAAGGAAAGCAAGTAATTTCGAGCAATTGGCTGACATGGGGATTAGACATTTCTCTGATATTTAGAAAGTCCCCATTGGAATAACCCTTCCAAGCATCATTCGCACTACTGACGCTCTGCCCAGATTTATCAAGCCAGATGAAATTGAGGACGTAAACTCCCAGGTTATCAGAGAAGAGCTTAGAGTAGTGCTGAAGTGCTTTAATAAGGATAAGAGCCCGGCACCTGATGGGTGGCCGGTTGAATTTTTCAGCTCCTTTTTTGAATTAATAGGAGATGATCTCATCCAGACCATTGAAGAAAGTCGGAAAACTGGCAGAATTTTGGAGGCCTTCAATTCGACATTCCTGGCTCTTATCTCTAAAACTGACAACCCTTCCACTTTTGACAATTACAGGCCCATATCACTCTGCAATGGCATTTACAAAATCATTTCCAAAACAATAGCACTTTGCATCAAGCCCTTTCTCTCCCGAATGATATCCAAAGAACAATTTGCCTTTCTCAGCCATTGCCAGATCCATGAAGTAATTGGTACTACTCAGGAAGCTCTTCACTCAATTAAGAAGCTCCAAAAAAATCAATCATTCTAAAAATTGATCTCTCCAAAGCCTTTGATCGAGCCTGTTGGTCCTATCTCAGGATTAATCTCACTCACTTTGGCTTTCCCTTTGCTTTCATCAATTGCATCATGGGTTGTCTTACATTAGTCTCCTACAATATACTCATCAATGGAGTGGCCTCGGGGTTCTTTCATGCGAAACGAGGTCTTACGCAGGGATGCCCTCTCCCCCTACTGCTCTTTCTCCTCATTATGAAAGGCTTTAGCAGGATGATAAAAAAAGGCAGAGAGGAAGGATCCTTGGTTGGTGTGAGGATCTCAGATATGTCCTCTATAACCCATCCCTTATTTGTAGATGATGTTCTGATTTTTTTAAAAAGGATCTTTTCAAGACTCTTATGCTTTCAAGGCCATTCTATCCTTTTTTTGTAAAGCTACAGGTATGCAACCAAATTTTGTGAAATCAACTATTGTCGTAGTTTCCTACCAGTTGAATGAAGAAAGATTAGCTTGCTAACTTTTTGAATACGAGCGACAAGACTTAGATGATGGACTAAAATATTTGGGTTTTAGATTGAAACCAAATGATTAATGCTTAGCAGATTGGGCTTGGCTTATAGCTAAGATTGAAAGCAGAATCAACATTTGGCAACAATGATGACTTTCAAGAGTAGGTAGGCTCACTCTACTAAAGTTTGTCCTACAAGCTATTCTGGTTTAGTGGATGTCGTTGGCCTAGATTCCCAAAGGCATATTAAAAAGAATTCAACAACTATGTTGTCGTTTCCTTTGGCGAGGACAAAATCTAGGGAGAACCTTTGCATGGGTTCGTTGGGACAACATTGATAAGCCCAAAAAACTGGGAGGATGGGGCATAAAAAACTTGAGGTTATTTGCTGAGGCTTTGGCTGCAAAAATGGTTGGAAGATTATAAACTCCAGAAGTCTTTGGCAGGAAATTACTTTTTATAAATACATATATATGCTCGCAGTACTGGAATGGATCCGTAGACCTTTAATTCCTACGACTGGCTCCTCCATAATTTGGAAAGCAATATCATAGTCTCTTTCTCTTATCAAGCGAGGTATGGCTTGGAAAATTGGCAATGGAGTTCAAGTGAGGATCGGTTTGGATGCTTGGAGTGGTTGTAGGAATGACCATATACTTCCCTGACCTCTTTGCAATTTCCTTTAGGCCTCTGGCATCACCCACTTATCGCATATAGCAATTGCAAATCAGGACAATTGGCAAAGTTAGACCTGGAAGGATCATAGAATGCTCAATATTCTAGATGTTTGGGTCGAAGACTGGCAGAGATTCATTGGCTCACTAGAGGAGGCCAATGTAGGAATTAGTGACAACCATGATGACCTTATCTGGGCTTTGGATTCCCATGGCAGATACTCCCCCAAAACAGGTCATGCTTACGCAATGGTAGCCAGACACACTGGTGATTTTTCTTGGTGGTGGGGTCACATCTGGAAATTAAAAGCTCCTCCTAAATCCAGGCTTTTCATGTGGTGCATTTTAAAAGACAAGGTACCCACTGAACTAATGTTGATGTGTCGTGTAATCTGCTGTCCATCTAGATGTTGTTTGTGTAGGCATCATGAGGAAGATTCTACTCATCTATTCCTTACATTTCCTGCCTCGAAATCATTTTGGTTAAGGATCCTCACTTAACTGAATCTACATATCGATTGGTTAGGACAAGACATCGAAGAGGCTTGGCAAAGATGGTGGATAAAAGCCAACTCACAAAAAATTAGATTCCTACCACTGCTTATTTGTTGGGGAATCTTGCTCAATGGGAACAAATCCATATTCCTGAATGCCAAAATAGATTGGGATTCCTCCAGTGTTGCGTTGTTGGCCATTTACAAATTGCTTCCGAAGGACCTGGACAACCGACCTTCTCGGATCATTACCCCAAAAATAATAGACATAAACTCCCCCTAGGGTTATTTTGATGGTACGACACAAGCCGAAGGTTTTGGAGGTGAGGCGATGTTGCATATTGATAATATAGTGTCTTTTAGAATCAAGGTTGGCCTAGGTAGAGGCACCAACAACTATGTTGAATTGAGCAGTCTAAAATACCTTCTCCTTTTTGCAAAAGAACAAAATTGCCAACAGCTTCAGATATTTGGAGACTCACAGCTCACTATTAACTGGACAAATGAAGTTAATCATTGTCACTTGCACACACTTAGAGATATTTAGATTGATATCTTTTCTCTAAAGTCTCAATTTGATTCATTTGCATGCTCACACATATACAGGGAAAGGAATGAGATCGTTGATCGTCTATCCAAAGAGGCGGCGCAGCTGAACAGAGGTCAATGGAAAATACAGGAATTCAGGGAAGGCATTTTCTATAGTCACTATCATCATCCATTCATGGATATGAATGGTTCTTCACTGAATGATCACTAGATCATCTAGTAGTTTTTCTATACTATCTTTTTTCTATGTACATAATTTGTCTTCTATAGTTTTTTGGACAAAACTCTTTAACATTTTTTTCTGAAACTTACTAGACTTCTCTGAAGTTTATTATCAGTATGCATCATAATGGGTTTTGTAAAAGTTTATAATAGCTCTGAACTGTTTCCTTTTCTGTGACAACATTTTATATATGCAGTATCATACAACATGTAATTTTCTTACCTTTTTAATGAAAACTATGCTTTTTTCGAGGAAAAAAACATACCTACAATGTTTAAAGTACAAGTATGCAAGTCTAAATGTTTTTGGGAGAAGGGATTTAGACTTTTGTTAGTAAATTGTTGTTAATTTTACAATTTTTTTGTTCTTTGTTTTTGTAGGATGCTACCATATTACATATGATTACATTGTTCACCGAGGGAGGACTTGAACCCAGAACCTTGGGGGACCAATGTCCTCACTCACACAGCCATTGCCAATCAAGATGCCTACCCTGGGCTTACAAGTTTTAGTATTACAACAATATTTGTTTTGGTCATGGATTTTTCTTGTGCAAATATATATGTTATTGTTATTAAAAAAACATCAACAACACCAAGAAAAATTACAACAAAGAAAAACCATGTAAGAAAAGGATATGACAATTCATGTCTTTGATTATTAATTGCCTAATTAGCTTACATATTTATTCAAAACAATAAAAATTCATGTAAAACATTAACTTGAATTAAGTTTGGATCTTTGTCTTTTGTAATTGTTGTCATACATTCACATGAATAAAACAAGGTGAAGGATGCCATGTCATACTTTTCTCCAAGAGAGAAGTGACCATGATATCCAAATATGTATTCCCATGAATTTTCAACTAATTTTGGGTAGTTAATTTTTTGGTACAATTCCCAATGCACCATTAAGGTCTATATAATAGAGAAATATCGTAATTCACTAGACATAAAAGTTGTCCACAATGAGGACTTCTATTAGTTGAGTGCTTTGGGATCAATTTTGGGAAGTTATTTTGCCTTGTTCATGGATCCCTTGGGAAGCTTGACACTTGTTGGAGAGGTTCTCATGAGGGAAATGATATAGAAATGGTTTGCTATGACCATGGAGTTCATAGAAGTATTACATAATTATCCATGCAAATTAGGTAATTTTTTAGTGTGAAATTCTATTGACTCGATATGATTGATCTCTAATATTATTTGACTCGTCCTCAAGGTTCCTACATCCTTAATTAGCACATTTACATTGTTTTCCATTCCTTTCAATTGATTTACATTAATTAATTTTTATTCAATGAATTTCAATGGTTGATGCAATGCTCTATGTTGTGCATGAATTAATTTATGAAAGTACATCATTTATTGAACTATTATTGAGCTAAGAATTAAGCATGTTATTTCCATGCTTCTCTCTCTCATTCAATATCATATATTTCTCTTTCATTGATTTCTTGTTCTCACCATTTAGTGAAAACATAGAGATTTGTTGACTTGTTTTGCATTTTAATTGCTAGTTATTAAATGTCACGTGAATTTACTTCTTTGTTATTGATCTCAGGAAAGTACTTTATTATTATTTTCCCTTGCATCCTTTCAATACTCTTGATATTCATTTAATTTTTGAGAGAGACATGTGTCATGACTACCTTGACAAAGAGTTTCTCATGTGTAGAATCATTAATTGAGAAGAATAGAGAAGTGGAAAGGATCAAGGCTATAAATAAAACAATGGAGGCATATCTTCCATGCACTTTTAAGCTTGCTTGAATCAATAGGAGAGCACATTTCATGCCCAAAGAAGAATAGAGTGAGACTTCAACTGTTGCTTCTATTCAAGCAGCTAATGCATGAAAATATAATTTCTAACCAACTACAATTGTGGAGCAAGCCCTGAAAGCATTGAGAATGTGAAATCTAATGCAAAAGTATTTGAAATATTCATCTAAGCATGAATTGAGAAGATATACAATGTTTTTTCCCAAGGTGTTATTGATTAAGCCTCACTATACACAAGTGCAATTTGTAATAATGATTTTATCAAACATTTTTAAAAGACTAAATTTGTTGAATAATTAAAGTTAGGAGTTACAATGTCCTAACCTAGATCATCAATATTTTTAAATGGCTAAGCCTAGATATGAATGCAAGTAAAATACCTTGTACACCATTGAACCATGGAATTTGTTATGTTTGCATGTTCATTTTAGGTGCCTTTGCATGATAGATTGTTTATTTGTGTGCAATGGGGGATACATTATGGACCCAAATGGTGTGATAATGTTATGAAAGAATGTATTTATACCCATGATTGCACATCAAAAGGAAATCACATGAAGCTAGTTGTGTCATATGTTTTACACTAAAATACTCTAGTAATATCTTTATTAGCTATGTTACAAAAGAAATATGTCTGAAATATGTCTTTGGGTTTTCTACATCCATGAGTACACATATTTATTTATTTATTATTCTAACCAAGTGCATAGATCTATTAATGCAGGAATATCATAGTAAAGTTGATGATACTTGATTCAAGAGAAGGCACCAAGACGTATTGAAAATATAAAAGGAAATGTGGTATGATGCATATTGAAGGTCAAGGATGATTTTGATGGAGAGGGAAATATAGAATAGAAAGGGCATAAGTGGAACACTAATGATAAATGTGTTGCATGACAAGAGATGATAGAAAACATGAATTGAAGCTAGAATGGTAAAACATAATTTAATTAAACCATATATCTTAAAAGTGAAAAGGCAAAGGGAACATGCCAAATAAAAGTGATAAGGAAATGGTCAAAGAGAGTATTAGAGGATGACACATTAGACTAGGGTATAGGGATCCAGTGATTGGTAATGTCATTGATGTTTTTAATAAGCTTTTGTGGGTTAGTTTGAAATTTTTACACCATGTTTAGGGGTGCTTCAAGTGATGTGGGATGCATGGTATATGCATGGCCCTTACATGTTCCATGATTCACAAACATAGTGAAGTTGACTTGGTCATTTATTGCTAGACCTTGTATGGATGTTTACATGTCATTTTTGCTTGGAGAAATACAGACTTGGATAACATTGTGATCCATATTGGATCATTATATTGTTTATCATCCATAATGAAGCTTTTTAAGTGGAAAAAATGGAGGAATTAGGGTTTGAAACTTTATGAGAGAAGTTTGAGGCATAAAACAACATTTGTTTGTGGAAAAACTTTGTTGTTTTAGCATTGCACCTTTTCGTGTTATTCTACACTCAAAAACCTTTCCAACTAAGCAATAATTGGCTCAATCGGAATTCATATGCAAAAGTTATGCCACTCAAAAGTTGACCTTCCTCTTTTTACCACCATAATTTGAGAAGATGCCATGTCATCCCCCATTACTTATGGAAAATGACCTAGACACATGACCATGATCAAGAAGACTCTAGAAGAGTCCATATTGTCACTCTAGTTAAGCGTTGAAGGTGTTATCACATTTAGTTAAGTTTGAATTTTTTTAATGCTTACAATTACAGTGTCAATGAAATATTTGTAATAAATAGGCAAAAATGATGATAATGGGACTATCAACATTTTTTTGAATTCAGGAAATTATTCGAGGAATACATTGACAACGAGATTTTTAGCATAAATTTGTAATAAACAGGTTTAAAACGTTGACAATAGGAGTGTTGGCGTTATTGAAGTTTTGAAAATTTTAAAAATGTGTTGATAATGGGAGTGTTAGCATTATCATGTGTTTGAAAATAAAAATAAAAAAGGAAAATGCGATGACAACGATAGTAGCAGCTCATTTTTGTAAACTGGTAAGTTAAAACTCTGTTTTTCTTGTACAACAAATTACTTTCAGGCACGCTTTCCAAATAAATGAAAATGATTTTTTCAAAACTGAAAGAGGTATGTTTCCACAACAAAACCATTTAAATAAACCTCGCTTGGTTTTCTCACACCTTTCATGGTTTTGGATTTTGAAAGGGATCACTCGACCCTATTTTTCAAGATTTCGTGACGAAAAATTTCATGGATAGTTGTTGACTTGGATGCCACCTCACCAAATTCAACTTGTTGATCCTTATCTCCAGCCATGACTTCAAAAACAACATGATCTTTAGATGCATATAGGTTTGGAAAGTTTCATATGCATGTACCTAAGAGATTTATACTTCTATTATTGGATTACTATAATTATTTTTGAGCTAGAAACCTCTTTTCAGTTATTGTATTGTTTATTTAAGCAAATATTGTAGAAGAAGAGAGGGTTGGTGTTTATTTGAAGATTGAGCATCCTTGTGTAGTTTGAGCAGATAATTAATGAAAAACAATCTTTATGGGCATTTGTAGAAATTCTTGTGTTGTATTTTCGTGTCTGTTTTTGCTTTGTTTTATATTTCCTTGTGTATGATAAAAAGAGTATGAGATTGGGATTCATGTTTTTGTGCTCCTTTTTTTTATTTTTTATCAGGCATTAATAATTGTTGTTCACTTAACCCTTACACTAATTTCCTTCATCTTCCTCTAAATAACTTAAGTGTCAAGGGAATTACTACTACCCTGCTTTTGTGTTTTGCTCATTGAAACTATGTTTGCATAAAACTTGATTGGGTCAGACTCCATGCCTAATGCTGGAACTTTCACACAGCCCAACCAAATTTAAGTCATTTTTCAATAAATCTAGCCATAGGACTCAATTGAAAACCTTCTACTACAATGACTTTGAGTAGTTGAGTTTTTTTAGGGAGAGGTCCCTCTCTAGGTTGAAGGGCCAACTTTCAACCTGAAAGAGGTTCGAGGTTACCTTAGAGGTTTTCCCGCAGCTAAGTTTCCTCTAAGAGGTAATAGAAGGAGTTAAACTTAACCCCTAGTAGGCTATCAAGCTTTGTTATAAATGAGCCACTATGACAAAATGGGTTTCCATTCTTTTTAAGTGCATTTTGTTCCATATATGAGTAGAGCAGTCAAAAATGGATAAGGAGAGAGTAAACAAAGAGCATTTGTGCACTGTAGTATCCAATGAGCCACATGCCTCACTTATTTTTACTTGCATCCATTTTCGATACAAAGGAGGAGAGCATAGCACCCTCACCTTCTAGCTGAGTTTTCTCTCAAAAGGGTTTCCCATGTTATATCTTGTGCTAATTTTTGGTTGTGAGTTTTATTCCGTTATTCTCTATTTTCTGCATGATTATGCTTTGCATGCATATAAAATAAATAGTAATTTACACATCCAAAAATCTAAGGATAAATAAACCCTCATAGCATGGATTTCAAATTTTCTAATATAGTTTAGTCGATATGTTGTGATAAATTTTCCAATGGAATATCCATGACAATTTACAAATAATCTAAATTATCAATATAGGCATAAAAATTGGTTCTGGTAATATTAATGTTGCTAATTTTTTTCATGCTAGCAGAGTGTGCATGAATGAACAGAGGAATACCTAGATGTCGTTGTTGCCTCCTGCTACTGAGCCCTCTCAGGCATTGCCCGATTCCTCCTGAGTTTCTTGTTCGATTGATCTACTCATGAGCTCTGTGAGCGCCCATTCCCCATCCATGCAACAATTCGCAATCCCCTAACTCGACAGCCTCTTACCGCTGAGGTCTTTCAAACCATGCACCCCTCTGCAGAGGGTGACTCCTCCGCCCAATAAGGGACTGATGAAAAAGAAGTAGCATTTGCATCATTGATCATAGAAAATGGAGCTTCAAGAACGAGGCCATCAGTTAACAAATTTGTGAAGAAACTGGCGGATATTCCTGAGATATCTCTACTGCCTACTCTCCCAAGAAGAGCTACCATTTTCTTAGCAGAACATGGTCTTGTGGGATAGTTTACAGGACTTTGGCCCTCCCCCAAATAAGTCCCAAAATGGGTGGAAAGAAATTGGAGTGCAAATACTCAAGGGAAGATAGCTATTCGTTTCTGTGGAAGGGGGTACTTTACCTTCCTATTTGAAACAAAGGAAGACAGAGATTTAGTATTCAGAAATGGACCTTATTTCATGGACTCTAGACTTTGACGTAGAGATGGATATTCCAAGCGCGGTCCAAGTTTGGTTCAAGCTACCGCATCTCCCCCTCCACTGCTGGGGTGATGACTCGGTAAGAGCCATTGGAAATGCAATAGGAAAATATATTGAAAAGTGTGAACCCAAAGACAACTTACATGCATGCATAAGAATATGCCTGGAAGTAGACCTAGGGAAAGGTCTCCCAAAGGCGATAAGGATCAAGGTGGATTAGTGGACTCATATTCAGCAACTGGACTACGAGCAAATCTCGTTTAAATGCAAGGTATGTCATGAATACGGTCATTTGGAAAATAGATGTAGTAAAAAAAAAGGAAGTTGAACATGTTGAAGTTCAAGAAGACACATGGGAACAAGTTAAAAGAAAGAAGCCTCTCAATAAACAGAATACATCGACCTCCTCATAGCCTCAAGAGACCAATGAAACAATGCCATTACCTCCAATAAATACTACCCCTCCAGTCATTACTTCCCCAAATCCCTTCGAACCGTTGGGGGAAGACTTGCCCTCTCCAAGATCCCCTCCACCATCCAACGCATTAGCTCTCATTTCCTCCCTCATCCAAATCCCATCCCCCCCTCCACCCTCTATGGACCGAATTCTAACTAGAAACAAAGCAAAAGAAAACCCCCAAGTATGGGACTAGCCAAAAAAAGTGGGAAGGAAATCTAATAAATAAATAAGGGATGAGGTAGCAGCAAAGGAAATGGCCATAGGAGCACAACAGCCAATGGACTCTTTCCTTGGTAAACAAACAAGAAGCAACGAAAAATATCAGCATAAAGAAAAGGGAGGGACACATAAAAAAAAAAAAAAAACAGTAAGTAATGATTATGGTCTCTTAGAATAGTAGGGGTCTTGGAACCGCCTTTAAAATCAACGCAGTCAGAGACATAATAAAACAGGAGCAGTCAGACATCTTTATGATCCAAGAGACCAAAGTGAGCAAGCAATAATATCAAAAAATGATCCAAAAACAAAAAGACTATGAAGGAACAACTTTAGAATCTACTATTTGGAACAAAAGGAAATGGGATTTAGTCAACCAAAAAATCAGAAATCATTGGATAAGAACAGATCTGAAAAATAACAATACAAAGGAGGAGTATTGCATCATAAACATTTACTCCCACCACTATAGAGACAAAGAGCAATGTTGGGAGTCAATGAAAGAAGAAGCAATAGAAAGACAAAGAGGCAAACTAATTTTGGGAGGAGACTTAAATTTGATTAGAAATATAGATGAGAAGATGGGTGGAAAACACTACAATGATCCATCAAGAACAACGCTAGAAGAAATCATTGAAGAAAAAAAATTACTTAACATCCCTCCAAGTAATGGAAAGTACACTTGGAGCAACAAAAGAACGGGAAAACACAACATAAAGGAAAGACTGGATAGAATTCTTATACATGAAAATATAGCAGCAGCATTCACCATTGTGAAAAGCAAAATTGTCCCTGTGTCAGCTTCAAATCATAAGCCAGTGGTGTTGACCTCAGGTAGGCTGGAAAATCAAGGACCTCTCCCCTTCATATATAATAAAATATGGGACAACAAAGAGGATTTTGGCAAAAAAATAAGAGAAAGTTGGAAAACAAATGTAATAGGCTCTCCTCACGATGTGTGGGAAACGAAGTTAAAAAATTTAAGACTTCACTTAAAATCTTGGGCAAGAGAAAATGCACTCAAAGAAAAAGCAAACAAAATAGAACTACAAAGAAAAATGGACAATATTAGTAAGGAAAAAGAAAGCGAACAAGAATGTGAACAGGATTATGCACAAGAAAAAGAGATCATTCTGGAATTATATAAGCAAAATCGACAAGAGGAAGAAGAAAGCAGGCAAAAATCACGATGCTTATGGTTGAAAGCGGGGTATAAAAACACCACCTTTTTTCATAACATAATGAAAATAAGGAGAGTTGGAAATCAGATTGAGAAAACACAAGTAGAGGGGCAAGAAGTAAAAGGAATAGAAGAAATTAAGAAGGCAACCCACGACCACTACAAAAGTCTTCTTACAGCTAGTGACCAACAGGTGGATAGTGAAGAATTTTTACAGCAAATTAAAAAAAAAAAAAATCAGCGAGCAGCAAAACAGAGAATTAGATAAAGATGTCACTGAGGAGGAAATCAGAGAAGCAGTGTGGAGTCCACACCCCGAAAAAGCCCCAGGATTGGACGGTTTCACAATAGCATTCTACAGGAACCATTGGGAAACTATCAGGAAAGACTTGGTGAGAATGATAAAAAATGCCTTATAAAAAATAAAGTCAAGGGAAATACAAAAGCCTCCTTCTTGGCTCTCATTCCTAAAGAGCCAAACCCAACTTCCTTTGACAGGTATAGGCCTATCTCCTTGTGTAATTCTTCCTACAAAATAATCACAAAAAAATTGGCAAATAGATTAAAAAAAATTCTACCATCCATTATTTTAGAAAACCAAGGTGGCTTTGTAACAAGAAGACAAATTACTGATAATGTAATAATTGTATAGGAAGCTATACACATTAGTATACAAAGAAAAGAAAAGGGAATGGTCATTAAGTTAAATATGGTCAATGCCTTTGATAGAGTGAATCACAATTTTCTTGTAGAAGTCCTCCAAAAGTTTGACATCTCAACCAAGTTCATAGATATCATTATGACTTGTATCACCAACCCCTGGATAGCTCCTTTGATTAATGGAAGGCTAAGTAATTTCTTTCAAAGCTCTAGAGGATTGAGACAAGGTTGTCCTCCCTCCCCCTTCCTTTACATTATTATGGCAGAATCGTTAAGTGTACAACTAGAAAATCAGAGAGAGAAAAAAAAAATAGCAGGTATTCAGATCTCAAGAGGAGTCAAAGAGATAAACCACTCCCTTTTTGCAGACGATACCCTCCTCATAGGGGGAGCTTCTGGCATCATTGCAAAACATTTTAAAAAGTTTTAGATGATTTTTTTCATGTTTCAGGAGGACTTTTAAACAATAGCAAATGCAGAATCTACAGCTGGAATATCTCTATAAACACAATGCAAAGAATTTCCCACATAATAGAAATATTGATACAAATAAAATGGAGCCATTTTATATACCTTGGATTACCATTAGCAAAGGAAGTGGTAAAATTAGAAGTTTGGAATAAGCACGTGGAGAAAATGAGGAGGCAAATCCAGAGTTGGGGAATGATGTGGCTCAACCTTGCAAGAAGAGCAATAATGATTAAGGCCCTCCTTTCAACTCTACCAATATACCAGTATGCCATAATAATGGCTCCGGCAAGTGCTCATAAACAAATGGAATTAATTATTAGAAGCTTCCTCTAGCAAGGAGGAAACAAGAAAATAAAAAATTCAGCTTAGTTCAATGGGAACAAGTAACTCTCCCTTTCGAGAAAGAAGGGATTGCCATTCGGATACCAGGATTGATGAATATTGCTCTTGGGACCAAAATAGTCTGGAGAATGATAAATGGCAAAAAACAGTGGTGGGAAAAAGCTTTAACAATAAAATATAGAAAATATTTAAATTTCCAAAGGACAAAAATGCTCACTGAAATAATTCCAGATCAGCGTTGTACACAGGTCTGGAAATTGGTTAAAAAGACCATTCCACGTATAAGAGATCAAATTTCCAAAATTCCTAGAAATGGAAAAATAATTTCAATACGGGATGATAGAATAATGGGAGCAAATCCTATAAGACAGCAACAAAGTCTAAGAGGATTAAAAAACTAGATGGAGGAAAGAAGCCTAAATACATTATATTCAATTTCTGAATGGGAGCAGAATATTTGGACAAAATGGAGAGCGTCGGCACTACCTCCAAGGTTGAAAAGCCAATGGGAAGATCTGAAAACTCTTCTAGTTGGGGCAACGCCTATAAAGAAAGAGGATCAAGATGAGTTTGTTTGGGACCCAAGTGGGGGAAATTATAGAGTGAAATCATGTTATAATTATCTCCAAAATTACAACAACCATAATGATTGGAATCTCTAGACAGCAGTCTGGAAAAAATGACTGTTTGCCTAAAATTAAATTCTTCACTTGGTCTCTACTGAAAGGTAAAATTCTCACAGCATAAAACTTAAAAAAAAAAGGCTTTCGAGGACCTTCCAAATGTGTCATGTGCCAAAGGGGTGAGGAAAATATTCAACACTTGTTTATGAATTGCACAATGGCAAGAGAATGTTGGAAGCAACTGATAAGTCCACTGCATCTAAGCATAAACTCCACAATGCAATTGACAAATATCCACAAAAATTGGGTCAAAAGCTACCCCTATACCAAGAAGAAAAAAGCAAATAAATAGAATATGGAAATGTCTTCCCTCCGTTCTCTGCTGGAAACTATGGCTAGCTAGAAACAAGTGCATTTTTAAGGGACAAAAACCAAGCATAGGGACTATTATTTCAAAAACTTGGAGTCAAGTCTCAGAAATAATAGGTATACATGGAGCAGTAAGAATGGAACAGAATAGCTTACAACAAGAAGAAAGAGAATGGTATAGCAAAGCTTTAATAGAAGACAAATCTGAAGTTTTTAAAAAGATAAATAAGGGCATGGCAAAAAACAGGGAGTGGAAATTACATCTGAACGACATGGAAATGGCTGAGTGGAACAAAGAACAAAAGAAGTATATACTATTTTTTTATGGAGCCTCAAAAAATAACCCAGGCAGAGGTGGCCTAATCCTAGATCCGAATGGTAAGAGAATATCAACCTATGAATGGGGCCTAGGAAATATGTCAAATAACAGGGTGAAAGCCTATAGCCTTCTGCTAGGGACAAAGATCTTAAATAATAAAGGGATAAAAGACCTAGTAATAATTGGGGATTCCGCAATCATTATAACAACTATGGAAACAGGGAAGGAATTCAAAAGCTCAGCATTAAACAAAATAAGTGAGAGAATCATATCAAACACAAAAAACATGGTGAAAATAGCCTATAAGCATGTTTTAGGAACTCAAAATAAGGAAGCAGATACTATAGCCAACATGGCAGTGGAAAGGCAAGCTAGAACTGCGAAAGAAAACAATAAAATTTATGAAGAAAACATCCCTTAATTTGTTTTCAATTGAGGTTTGGTTTGAGAATCACATAAGGACATTTAACATCAAATCAGTAAGCAGAGGGAAGGAAGCTAGCAGCAATGAGCAAGGGGATTCTTTTTCAGTTTTTAGTCTATATAATCAAGTGTTATCCTCCTCGTTCATAGATGAGGATCCAAACAATTCCAAAAAAGGATACATCACGATTTGAATCAAGCCAACAATCATCCTCATATGCTGAATAAAGTAGGTAAAGGTCATATCGGGCACAACCAAAACAAAGGAATCGTCGATTACCATCCTCGTTGGGTAGTGGACGCCTATGCAGTCATGGACAAAAAAATCGTGAAGGAAACTCGTAGCAACAGGTATCCACATTACACAAACAATTATAAATTGAAGTATCAGCAAAGGCATTCTCAGCACTAGGATGATCAGCAGGAGAGCATCACTGTAGGTAACACAAGGGGTATTAGTAAAGAGTGCAACAGAGAGCTTCAGGGGCTGAAGTGGAACAGAGTTCAGCGAAGCCTTGTAGCTGGAGAAGTAAGAGCAAACTGCGCTTTGGATAATATCTACAATAGCAAAACTCACAACCAAGGTAACAACAACGTTTTATTTCTCAGTTTTTATTCACAAATTCAACTTGACATCGGCTTTAGGACTGAAAACAATATTAGTGCTGTCTTGTTTCATGATTATCGGCCTCATAGACCCCCTCTGAGCTCAGTTTCGACCTCATTTTATCCCCTCCATCTTCACTTCACTCTCTGCATTAGACAAATGGTGCAATTATAAGAGAGGCCCTAGAGATAAGAGACAAATGGTGCAATTATAATAAAGTGGGACCACGAGGGTTTCTCGCCTACATAACAATAAAAATGCAATCACTCAACATCTGGGGCTTAATAAGGGGTTTGTGGTTTAATATGGTGCTTATATAGAGCTTAAGATGCGTCGCCCCTCCAAAGAAGTGTTTTCCTCAACACTTGACTATTTGTGGATGTTTTTGCATGAAAAAATCATCTTTTGTGTCGCTTCTTCCACTCGTAGGTTCTTCCATTTGATAAGGCACTCAATAATTGCTTGATTTTCCAACTACTTACTCCTTATTTACAAAATTGTTTTTAATTCTAGTATTGTTTCTAATTCTAGTATTGTTTTCCCTTCTTCATTAATATCTGGTAAAATAGTTTGGTTTGGGATCTTATCGTCGATTACCTTCTTAAAGAAAGAAACATGGAATACTAGATGTACATGTGAATATAGAGGCAACTCCAAATTGTATTCCACACTTCCAATCCTCTGTAACACCTTGTAGGGGTCATAATTACCTATAAGCTAGTTTATTGTTCTTCTTTTGTTGCTTGAAGGACATCTGTCTATATGGTTGTAGTCTCACAAATACCTGATTCCCCCACTTCAAATTCCCTTTCACTTTGATGTTATTTTTATTGTTGTTTCATCCTATTTTGTTTCATAACTAAGTTGTCCTTTAATAGTTTGAGAACCTCCTATTGGTGTTGTATGTGGTCGTCTATTGCTTGAGCCTTCGTAGTCCCTTTCAAGGGCGATGTGATGGATGGAGGATGATATCCATAAAGTGCCATAAACTGTGACATTTTTTATGAAGTATGTAAGGATGTGTTGTACTACCATCCTACCAAAGGCAACCATTTGACCCATTGTGTCTACTTATTAGATGTAAGAAACATAAATATCCTTCTAAACTTGTATTCACAATCTCAGTTTGCCAATCAGATTAAGGATGGTAAGATAAGTTTTGAGCCAATTGAGTACCTAAACAAGAAAATAATGCAATCCAAAAATTTCCAATAAAAATTGGATTTCTGTCACTTACAATAATCTTTAGCATTCCATGTAGATTTTGTATTGTTTCCATGAATGCTTTTTCCATTGTACTTGCTTTAAAAGGATTATAAAGAGATGAAAAGTGGGCATACTTTGTCATCCAACCTACCATTACCATAATGACACTCTTTCCTTTATATTTGGGTAACCCTGTAATAAAATCTATTTAAACTTCTTCCCATGATTGGATTGGTATGTTTAATGGCTAAAGGAGCCTTGGCGTCTTGATAGTCTCTCCTTTATTTTGTGAGCACTCTCCTTTATTTTGTCAGCATACCACACATTCCACCAATTATTTTTTTTCACATATTCTTTAAGACCTTCCCAAAATATATCCTTCTTGATCTGATGGTATGTCTTAAATAACCATGAATGTCATCTTATAGGAGAAGTGTGTAATTCCAATAGGACCTTCTGTTTGAGTAAAAAATTCTTACATTAAGTATAAGTGATCTTGATACGATAACAAACCATTTTTCCATGTAAATTTTTCTATTGCATCAGGGTCCTCCTATAGCTATTTAATTATCTTGCACATCTCGTTGCCATTCTATCCTTGTTTCTTCCACCCAAACAAATTGTGGAATGGAAATAGTACATATTAAACCATTTGTATCTTCCTCTTTCCTTAAGATTGCACATGCCACAATATATTTTTCCCCTTTTTCTAGATAATTTCAAAGTCATAACCCAACATCTTTGTGACCCATTTTTGTTTCTCTCATGAAGATAACCTTTGCTTCAAGAAGTACTTCATACTATCATGTTATGTTTTTAATTTGAAATGTCTTCTTATTAGGTATGGATGCCATTTCTTAACTGCATGCAACATGTCCAACATTTATTTTTTCATAGATGGGTCTGAGTGAGTTCTTTCCTTTAATTTTTCTACTTTTAAAGGCAAGGGGCCTTCCTTCTTGCATCAAAGTTGCACCAATGCCATGCCCTGAGGCATCACACTACACAATGAATTTTTTTGTGAATTTTGGTGTTGCTAAGATGAGAGTTGTACTCATAGCCTCTTTAAGTTCTTTAAACACTTTGTTTGCTTCTTTAATCCAAGAAAATGCTTCCTTCTTCAATAATTTTTTTAGAGGTGTTTCTATTTGACCATAATTATTGTCAAACTTATGGTAATACCCCATCAATCTTATGAATCCTTTGATTTTCTTCAAGGTTTTAGGGATTGGCCATTCTCTTGTAGATTTCATTTTGTTAGGATCCAATATGACACCATCATGTGATACAAATGACCCAAATATTCTACTTCTTGAACTCCAAAGGCACACTTGAAAAGATTTGTGTATAGTTGTTTCTCTCCCTCTAGTGTCAAGGCCCCATTAACATGTTATACATGCTCTTCCCAAGATTTGATGTAAGTTAGTATGTCATCAAAAAATACTAGCACAAAGTTTTGAAGGAAGGGTTTGAAAATAGAATTCATTGAGCTTTGAAATGTTGAAGGTGCATTTGTAAGTCCAAATGGCATAACCAAAAACTCATAATGACCTTCATATGTTCTAAAGGTTCTTTTGGGAATGTCTTATTACCTAATTTTGAATTGATTATATCTAGAACGAAGATCCAACTTAGTAAAGAAATTTGCTCCATGCAATTCAACTAACAATTCATCAATGATAAGAATATGAAACTTATCTTTGATTTTTATTTTGTTGATTTCTCTGCAGTTTGGACACATACACCACGAACCATCATTTTTTATAAACATCACCATTGGTGAAGAGATAGCACTATGGCTGGGTTGAATGATGCCCACTTCTAACATTACTTGAACCATATGCTCAATCTCACTCTTTTGTGCATGTGGATATCTATAAGGTCTAATGTTAGGTGGTACACTTCCAGATCACAAATGAATGCCATGGTCACAATATCAGATAGGTGGAAGACCCTTAGAAATTTTTCCAAATACCTTAGCATGATTGTTGATAAATTTTTGAATATCTACTAGAGCAAAGGATATAGATGTTTGAACATCTAATGAACACAATTGTGAAACTACACCTTGGTGTCCTTTTTTTAGCAATTTTGTCATGCTATTAGAGCTTGTCACTTTACTGGTTTTCCCTTGGATACCTCTAAACTCAAATTCCTTTCCCTCTGATTTTTTTTTATCAAAAGATCTCGGAAATTAAGGGCCATTATTCCCAACAATTGTAACCATTGGAACCCTAATAGAACCTCATAACCACCCATTTGTATTACAATCGTGGGACTAACCAATAAACACTCCTCCACATTCAAATTAATATTATTGCACTTCCTTAAACAATTTAGGGTACCTCTGTCTGCAATCATCACTTTAAATTCGAGTGTTGGATATACAAACCAATTAACAAGTTTTGCAAATTTGTAATTGATGAAGTTATAGATACTACCTGAATCAATTAATATCATTACCCTTTTCCTTTTGAAATATCCTTCTATCTTGAGGGTTTGTAGAGTACTGATGTTATCCAATGCATGACAAGATATTGTTGGAGTAGTCTTGTCTAGTTCTAGATCAAGTTTCCACTTCTTAATATTCTTCATCTTCACAATCTATGTAGAATAATCTCTTCTCACTACATTTATTCCCTTTACTATGTTTTCTATCACAAATGAAACATAATCCCTTTGTTCTTATTTCATCCATTTATTGATGAGTCAACCTTGTCAATTTAGGAAAGGGAGCATGATTTTCTCTATAGTTATTAGTGACAAATTTTCTAATGGCCATATTTTTACTTTCAAATTTCCTTACTAGATTGGAAGCATGCTCTAGAGATTTAGTTTCAGAGAGCCAAACCTCATGTTGGATTGTTTCCTTTAAAGTTCTTGTAAACAGGTTTAACAAGTTATCCTCTTAAATATTATTTACTCTAAGGCTCAACTTTTGGAATTGTTGAATGTAATCTATAACAAGATCTTTTTGTTGAAGGTTTACCAATTGACTAAAGAATGTGTTTCTCTTCATTTCCCCATAATGTGCTATAAAATTATATATAAAAATGGATCAAGAAATACCCGAGTCCTTTTTTCTTTCACAAAGACATTGATACCATACATGTTGGTCTTATTATAAAATATGGATGAAATATTTACTTATTGTAGGGATGCCACTTGGTGTAGTAGTTACCTTTTAGAACGTAGTAGTTCCTTGGTGTTGACTTGAAGCCCTAATGATGTGGATCTTGGATTGAAAATTCATGATTACAGTTATCTTATTCAAAATTTGTGCTCTCAAATTGTGATAGAATACTCCCCACATGAGATTGATTCTCAACAACATGCTTCTCCTTATGTTCATGATTTCCTTCGATCTCCACACCCCTTTTAGGAAGCCTCTCCAAGAAAAGATTTTCCATGGCAAGCATGGATTTTTGTATTTCTTCTTTATTTTCATTCATTTTCTTTTCTATTCCTTCCTTATTTTGATTCATATTCTTTTTTATTTACCTTTTAAACTTTTATTGAGAACCTAAAAAATCCACCTTTTTCAATATAATACCATACATTTTATTAACTTTCTTCTCTAATTGAGATAACCTAAATTCTAAGTCTTTAGTTTCTTCGTGGGTCAAGGATGGGCGTTCAATAGATTTAATTGGTGTAGTAGTTTTCTATATGGGCATGTTGGAAAATAATAATAACACTCCTTTTTATTACAATCCAAAAAAAATGGGATCTTCTAATCAACAATTAGGTCAGAAGTAAGTTACATACCTTAATGTGGATAATATTACAATGGTTGAAGATTTATTGATATATCTCTAAGATTCAAGGCCTTCTAGATCTTAAAACTTTTTTTGTGATACTCTAATATGTAGTTTGCAATTCCACAGGTGTGAATTGAATCAGATTTGCTAACTGAAAGTTGTAGTAACTTCCCAAAAACTTGCATCTCTATAATATTTACTGGTTTTTTGAATCGAGCTATCCATCTTTGTCCAAATGATGAACCACAGTAAGTGGTTCAAAATGCGTCGACCTAAAAAAATATGTGATTGATCCAAAAGAGACTTGATATATGATAATGAATCACAAAAGCCTACATTTAGAGGTTTCCCAAAATTTGTTTATTTTTTGGTCTCTTCCCACGAGCTAATTTGTATAGCATTATGTGTGTCAAATTCTTGAAATATAATTCTAGAACTTTTTTCCCCTAAGGAAAAATCGTAATTTTCACTGATAGTAGGAAAATTACATATTGTAGATGTTTTGTAGCATATGCTGTAAGGTGGGGCGACTCGCCCTTCAAAAAATATCAGAAGTTAAAAAATGCTCCACACAGGGAGTACAATTTTAGTTCTGCCATTATATACATCAAGTAAATAGTAAATATGTATTGATAAATATGCAAAAAAACTAAACCATATAAAGACGTCCCTTGGGCCTTTATACTCTAAAATCCATGTGTGGTCTATGATAGTATTGGTAGTGTTCATTGTCCCTTTATTCTTGTATCATCCATGCACCTCTAGGCCAGTTTGCAGCGTCCTCGGATAGCTGATTGGAAATCTGGTTGCATTCCCTGTATATATGACGGCAAACAAAGGAGTCAAAATGAGCTTTGAGTCTTTGTGCCTCTTCCAAAAGGTGCCTCAGAGAATAAGCATTGTAGATAGAATTATTGTTGATCCAATTGATAATAATCTTTGAGTCCCCAAAAATTTGAATATTTCTATAATGTTTTTCTAATGCAAATCGAAGAAGATGTCTGAGAGTAATGAGCTCGGAAAAATTATTAGTACTCAATCTCAGTCCCATTTGGATTTTTAAAAAATGTGTATCAGAAAGGTAAAGGATAGCTTCCCCACCACCCCCCCCCCCCCACCCCCCCCCCCCCCCCCCCACCCCCTCCCCCCCACAAACCTCCTTCTTGTGTAGACCCGTCGAAATATGCCCAAGGGTAGTTTTTGTTGATGGCTTTAGAATAAAAGTCCTAGAGAAGGTGTAGAGTCAACATCAGGGATATGATGATAGGTGGCCAGTACACTGGCAGAGATAATGTTCCAGGTAAGTATTCGATTCGAGAATATGAGCTGATTACAAGCTAACTAATTGGCCCAGCAGATTAAAAGAGGAAAGTTCCTAGCTTTGATCAGGTTTGCCAATGCCCACCAGGATTTTCAAGCATCCCAAACAGATATGCCCTGCCATTAGATGGGGATTTTGGTGGTGGAGAGGATCAATAGCCAGAGATCCACAGAGATGAGACAATGAAGGAAAAGGTGGTCAGTGGATTCCAAGTTGTTCTTGCATAAGCAGCACCAGGATGGGCCATGGAATATTCGTTTCATGAGGTTGTCCCCCGTAGGGGCCTTGTTCCTAAGCATTATCCACATAAACAATCGCTTTCTGGGTGGTGCCTTTAATTTCTAAAGATGACTCTGCCAAAGCTCTAATATCGGTGGTCGATGGTCCATAAAGATGCAAATATATCCTTCCTTGGAAGAATACAATCCATGTTTTTCCAAAGCCCAGATTAGTTCATCGTCACCCTCTGTGATCCTGATGTGAGATTCAATGAGGGATGATAAGTATGATTCCCAATTTTGATGCCAAATTAGATGGAGGTTTAGCCGGTGAGCAGATTTCCATGCTTGTCGGAAGAGGGTGGTGCTCTCAAGATCTGCTATGTGGTCTAGTTGTGAGATGCCAACATTGTTGAGTAGAGTGATTAATTCCTGTGGGAGCTTGTGTAAGTTTCCACTACCAATCCAAGGATCTAGGCCAATGTGCACAAAGGTGATAGAGTTAATTTTCCAAGTAATCTCGTCCCTAATGAGTGGAAGAGAGTTGAGAACAGCTTTCCATATGATGGATATACTTGATCTGATCCATGTGGGGTGCCTGATCCAATCCAGAGTGTTGTGGGGTGAATGTGTTTCGAGTAGACAACCCTCGTCCATAAGCTGCAAGTGGTGATTAGATGCCACCCCAGTTTAACAGCTAGAGTAGATGAGAAGTGTTCTAGACTTTTTATACCTCATCCACCCCACTTCTTGGGCAGAGCTATTAGATTCCATCGAGCCCAAGCAAATATCTTGCCTTCTTGCTTACCTTTCCAAAGGAATCTGCAGCATAGGTTTTATATCCTGGAGAGTATGCCCCTAGGGATGCATGCTAGGGACATCTAATAGATAGGTGTGGCCTCAAAAACGTCTTTAATGAGGACCAGTCGACCTGCTCTGGATAGATATTTGTGATGCCAAATGCTTAGTCTTCTCTCAATCTTAGCCACCAACCATCTCTAATCAGCAATTCTGTAATAGTGAGGTTTTAGTTTGAATCCAAGATATCTTAGACCATCATCCAGGGTGTGAAGAGTGAAAGGAAACCTATGGAGGGCATATTGAATTTCATGAGGAGAGCAACCCAAAGCAGTGATGGTAGACTTATTGTTGTTAATCTCCATACCCGTTGCAGTACCAAAAATGGACATGATAGATTGTAGCCCTGATAGATCCCCAATACCTCCATTGAGGAAAAGCAAGACATCATCTACAAAGAGTAAATGAGTTAATGTACATTTGTTAGAGATCTTGATTCCCTGTAAGTGTCCCAACCTATGATCATCCAATATGAGCCTGCTAAGACCCTCCATAATTAGCAGAAATAATAGACGGGAGAGGGGGCATCCTTGCCTGAGTCCCCTTTCTGAGTGATAGAAGGGAGAATTCGAACCATTTATGAGGACACTGAAAGATACATTTGTTATGCAATACATAATCCAATTGATGAACTCCGAAGGAAAACCTAAATGAGTTAAAACCATTCTTATATATAACCAGCTAGCACGATCAAAAGCTTCATGTATGTAACGATCCTTAAGGAAAGCAAATTGCTCAGAGGAGATGTGGGAGGATAGAATGGGGTGGAGACAGTTTGCAATGATTTTGTCAATGATTTTATAAATACAGTTTCAAAGAGAGATAGGGCAGAAATCATTGAAGGAGTATGGGTTGTCAGATTTAGGGATAAGCACAATGAAAGTGGAATTGAAGGTCTCGTACATGTGTCCTGAAATTCGACACTCTTCAATGACTTTGAGGAGGTCCTCTCCAAGGATTTCGAAGAAAGCAGTATATAACTCGACATGCCATCCATCTGGTCCAGGACTCTTGTCCTTCTGGAACCATTTCGAAGTAGATTCAAGCTCCCCCATCGAAATAGGCTTAATGAGATCCTCAACATCCTCCTGATAAAGCGGGATAAAAGTTGTGCAACCCTAATGATTTCAACTAGTGTTGCATTGGGAGGGGCCTTGTAGATTTGCTTGAAGTGTGATGTGCCAAGAAAGGCCAAGCGTTGAAAGGAAAGTACCCTGATGCCTTGTTCATTAGTCATTTTCCATATGGTGTTGATTTCTTTGCAGCCATTAGCAAATTTGTGTTAGAATTTAGTGTTATCGTCTCCTTCTTGTAGCCAAATGGCACGGCTCTGGAGCCTCCACGACTCTTCTATATCTTTAAGAATATTGTCCCTCTAAGATACAAGGGATGTGAGCCTCTCCTTGTGCTCTGGAGTTAGATATCCACTCCCATATTCATCTTCCATGATAGCAATTTTTGCTTCAGTGTTTCTCAGGATTTCATCATCGCTCAGTCTCTTGTTATGAGCCCATCTCATGGAGAGGCACTTCAGGTTGATTAAATTTTGAGAAAAACATTCTTATAGATTACCTCCTGCACTAGGAGGATGGGTTTTCCAATAGTCGATAACAAGCTTGATGTAATCAGGATCTTTTAACCATGTCACATTGAACTTGAATGGTGCTTTGGGTTTGTTGACTTGTCCACTGAGATCAAGGTAAATGGGCGAATGACCTGACAGACCCCTGAACCAACCCATAGTTGATAGTTACACCCTTTTCCCAGGGGTCATTCTTTTAGGAGGAAACGATCCAATCTTCTGGCTAGCCTTGCATCCCTAGTCCTTTTGTTCCTCCAAGAGGGTTGTAACCTAGCTGAAGGAATATTAATTAAGCCATGGTCCTCCAGCATATTCTCGAAGAAATCTGATAATGACTCAATATGCATGTTTTGACCCCATGATTCTGAATAACCAATGGAAAAATTAAGGTTGCCTCCCAGAATAAGATTATCCACTTGCAGGAGGCTGGATCTGAGTAGTTGTTCCTAGAAGAAGACTCGATTATGACATGGTCCATATACATTGATCATTCTGATTTCAATGCCAAGTTCAGGTGTGAATAGATCCACCCCTATGAATCAAGATCCCCACGAAATATTGATCAATTTAATCAGCCTGGTATTATAACCCAACGCAATGCCACCGGATCTCCCGTTAACATCCAAGGCATGGAAATGCCATCTAGGAAGCTTGGATTCAAGATAGTGTGAAATGGGCTCAGTTAAACTGAGAGTCTCCTGAAGAAAAATTACTTCCACGCATTCTATGTTCAAGAGCCTACAGAATGCTAGTTTTTTTCGAGACTAGCTAACCCTTTGCAGTTGAAAGAGAGCAGCTTCATGAGGGGGAGGACACCAGGGTGCTCTATGCTCTAAGAACCTGGTCAATGGCTAGTTGATGACCCACAATGACATCCATGCTCACCTGTAACTTGGACTTGGTGAGTGAAGAAGGTCTACCCCGCGGTGGTTTTGGGGGAATGGAGGGGGAAATAATCCCAATGCCCATGGAATCCAGGGGCAGAGACCGATGAAGTGAGTGAAGGTTGTAGGGGTGAGAGTGATTCTCAGAATCGAAATTGGTGGAGTGATCAGAAGAGATGGTCAGCTCAGGGAATGAGGGACGGGTACAAGAGATAGTCGGAGGGGGAGGGGGGTGGGTTTAAGTGGGCAGACCAAAGAGGGAGGAGACAAGATAGAAGTGGCAATGTAATGTTGTCTAGATGAGACAAATGTAGATACACTGGATGAAATGGAAAAAACTAAAGAGCAAGGTATAGAATTACTCGAAGAGAGCGCAGCCGCCCGGGCCCTGGTCATGGGAGGTGAGGGAGGCCGAATGGGAGCATTGTCACACTTCTTTGGAGTCTCTTTGGCCGCCTTGTTCAGAGTAGAGCTATTAGTCGCCCGATGATCATGTACCTCTAAGTTTGTGACTAGATCCACTTACTGGTGATCTGAAGCATTGGATTTCTTGACCAGTGGACATTCCTTAAACAAATGCCCAACCTTGTGGCACCTCTTGCAGCGTAATGGAACACCCTCGTAATCTAGTATCCGGGTGCACATGTAGTGCTTCTAGTGCAAAGTAATATGCTCCTCCAGGCCTTCCCTTGTGTCAAGGTGAACAAGAATCCACGCTAAAGACATGTTGCCCAAAGATAGATATAAGTTGTCATGCTCCAAATAGGTTCCTGGGGCATTCCTTATACGGTGAAAGATGTCCTCAGACCAGAAGTGAAGGGGCAGACCAGGGAGTCTAACCCACAGTGGCCCAACACCAAGCTGCTCCCTCTCAAGGTCGAATAGAGGGCTCCATCTTTTTAGCAAAACATGGGTGTGCTCAATATGCCAAAATTTGGATAAAATCCATGTTGTGTAATCAGCCTTCGCAAAGTGAAGCGCGAACCATCCCCTGGCTAGTGATTGAACAAACGGGAGTTCTATCAAAAAGTTCCCCCAAATTTTTGAAGTCCATTGTTTGAGTCTGGCCATGGAGTAATTCTATCCTCACACCCGGGCAACCAAAACCTTGTTTGTTGTATCAAGTACGTCTCCCATCTTGGTGTCTTCACCGAAACGTAGGGCAATGTCCTGATACTTGGCCTTCACATGCTTTGTCTTCTTCCCTTGTTTGTGGCCCTTTTCAGCATGGTCATTCCGGGGAGTTCCCAGAGGGGGATTATGTTCTTCAGAATCGTGCGCAGACGAGTTTGCTTCAACCATAGACAGGCTTCCTTCAAAATATCTAGAGGTGGGAGGCGTCGAAATGTGGGTGAGAGATGGTTTGGCGGGTAAATCAGGGGGGAAACCCTCAGGAGTAGAAGAGGGGAAATGGGCTGAGATCTCGACCGGAGGGTTCAGCGAGTAACCCAGAGGGTAAATGGAGGGGTGTAGGCTAATGCAGTTGGCCATAAACTGTATGGTTGCTGGCGAAGGTGGAGGGGTAGCAGAAACCAACCAAGAAAGGGGCTCTTCAGGCAAGGGTTCAGCTAGACAGGAGGATCCCGGAGTAGAAGGCGAGGGCAAGGGACCATCTGGGAGAAGACGTCAAAGGAGACGAAATGTTGGGGAAATGACACATCTAATATCGAGGGAGAAGACATCGTCCAGATGGAAATAGAGGCAAAGGGATCCTTTGAATAGTCTACCTGATCTAGCTCCATGACCGTAGCTGACAACAAAATAGGCATGCCAGCTGCCAGAAAGTCCATGGAAAGTCATTCGTCAGTGGTTCGCTACAAAACCACAACAATAATGGAGAGGAGGATCGCCTCGGGTATGATGGTAGCAGGAGGTAACAACGACAAGGTAACAGGCAGGTCATGACCGGAGTGAACGGTGCAGTCACGACAGTACAAAAGACTTAACCCTAAACTGCTTCAAGCTGTAGTTGAAATTTCTACTGGAGCTCCATCCTTCCTACTAAGATGAGATACAATCAATTCTAGAACTTGTACCTGAAGTCCTTCTATATGTCTCCTAAAAATTCATGAAGATTTACCAATCTAAAAATTTCCAGATAAGAAGACATAACAAAAATACCAAGCTGGCTTGTTTAAAATTTATTTCATTATTGTTCACAACCCTAACTTTGATAAGGTATGACTCCAAAAGTATAGTGAACCAAATTTTTTATGAAACTTATTTCTGTAGAAATTTTTGAATAATATGACACTTATTCAACCGAGATTATCCTGATTATACACTATTGCGGAATACATGCATAATACATAATCTCATCTACGTTGATCATCAATTTAGCAGTATTCAGAAACATACACATGCGCACATAGAAGCATCAAACACATATATCAACGTAGTATGTATCCCGGGGAAAGCATATCGCTAAAAACCCCAAACTATATGTATATTATATGATTGAGAACATGTAACAAACATAGTACAATACTCCTCACAAGTACTCAGTACTATCTCCACCTGTTACACACAATACAACTCAGATCTGATCTCCAAATCTCCTCCGCTGCTTGCCTGCCTCCACTACACAATCCTGCAAGAACAATAATTGATAACCAAACTCATTCCAAGTTCTTTTTACCTCGGAAAATCACTCACACTGGACATCACGTGACCACAGGCTATAATCATTTGTTCTTGGCCACAATTCTCATTGGCATAACTCAATCCCACAGATTGTGCAAGATCTCATGCACAACTATAGTCACAACTGATAGCAATCTCAATCTCTAACACATGTCTCCACTGAACTGTACATGCACTGAGCTAACTGATGTATTCTTCAGTTGCATTATGAGTTAATAATTAGTGAATTAATTAATAACTAATTTACACAACTCATCACTTATTCTATTTGCCAGTTAGACTAAATACAACCAGTTCAACCAAGTCAAACTGAACACAACTCCATCAACTCCACCTCCAGCTCCACTAAACTCAACCAGTTGAGTTCTAACTGAAGTCATGCATGCAATAGCTCAGTCAACCCATAGGTAACCACGTGTTTACTTCTGTCAGCTGCATGTGCCACATCTGTAGCTCCAATTGAGGTGCTCGAAGAGAATAAGATAAAGTTTAAAGTCTAAATATTATTATGAGCTAATAATATTTGACTGCTCTATATTTAGACTTGACAGTGTCACTGCTGTTGTCTAAAAATAGAAGTCCATCTATTTTTTCCAACTTGACCAATCATCCATAAACAACATCCTGCAACTCATAGACATGATCCATATGTCTAAAAATAGACTTTGCGCCATAATTTGCCTGCGGTCCCACTTAGTGAAGGTGACTCCTTTCCACTAAGCTCCATCATCTTGTTGCATTCTCAACAATTTCTAGAGCATACAAGAACCCTAACTTCCTTGGAGAATATCCCTGAAAATATATTGAAACAATATTTGCAACTTGAATCACACGTTCACCATGATTTTGCCACAACATGGTCTAAGTTTCATGATTTGACACCTCACAAAAAAATGTTGTAGAAAAAATATGAAACTAACCTGTTTGAGATAGAATTTAGGAGCATTCAAAAATCCTAACCTCCTTGGACCATATCTCTGAAAATATAGTTAACCAAGATTTGAAACTTGAAATAGAGATTGATCGAGATGTCTTCTCAATTCTCTCTAGGTCTCACTATATGGAAGCTCTTAGAAAAAAAGTTATAGTGGAAATTCCATGAGGACATGTTTGAAGTAGTAATCGCTACATTCAATAGCTCTGATACCAAATGTTATGATCCTTGCACCTAAAAAAATATAAGAAACCAATAATTACAATCCTCTTCAAGGGGACACCTCATTTAAAAATGAATACAATGAAAAAGACAATATATTTGATGATCCCAAGACTAGGTCTCCTTAGTATATATATTATATATATAAGATGAATGGTACAATTCTAATAAAATGGGACTACGAGGGGTTCTAGCCTACATCACAATATAAAAATAGAAACGTAATCACTCAATATCTATGGGCTTAATAAGGAGTTTTTGGGTTAACATGGGGCTTATATAGGTATTAACATCCAAGCCCTTATCCATTGGGATGGGTAAATAAGCATGCGTAAATAAGGGTAGCCAAATAGTGTAAAATTATATTTGCTATGAGTGTTGATTTATTGATGAGGTAAAACTAGATTTAGCTCCCCTTGATGTGTGTCTATTGGTGTTTGTAAGTCCCTATATGTACATGTAGGATGCAATATTCATGTGGAGAGCTAACTAGTATACCTCATCATGGATAAAAAATCCTTCATCATCAACTTACGCAAGGGAAATTCAAAAATTTCGTTGGTAAGTGCCAACCAAGCCAAGAAACTATTCAGCTCTAGCAAGAAGTATGTTTTACTACTTTTAAGAGAAGATTATACTATAAAAGAGTTAGGGAGAGAAAATTCATCCTAGGAGGGGTGTACTAATAATTGGAAATGACAATGGAAGAGTTGCTACATGCATATAGGGACGTTTTCTAGGGGCCTAAAGGGATATCACCCAAGAAGGAAGTGGAGCATGAGATTTGGTTATTTCCATACTTTCCATTGCCAAACATTGGTTTGTATAGGATGTCTGTTATATAAGAAAGTGAGATGAAGAAGTACTTGCAACAACTACTGGAACAGGGTGTCATTTGACCAAATACAACACGATACAGGTATCCCATCATCATTGTGGCAAAGAATGATGGGACTTGGTGGATGTGTATAAATTATAGGGCGTAAAACAACATTACGCTCAAGAACATGTTCCCCCTACCTGGGATATATGATTTGTTAGATAAGTTGCAACAGGAAAAATACTTTACCAAGCTAGACTTCAAGTTTGGATATCACTAGGTCCAAGTCAAAGAAGAAGATACATGGAAGACCACTTTCAAAAGCAAGCAATGATTGTATGAGTAGTTGTTAATTTTTGGCAGTTCAGTGATAAATTCCAATCATGGGACTAGATTCCTCTTTTTGAGAGGACCAATTTTGACTATTGAAGTGCTCAATTGGACAAGGGAAAGTGTATTTTTCAATTAAGTACCACATGTGCATAAAAGGACAGGTCAACCTTAAAGAAAATTAGACACCCTTGGAAGCCTACAAATAAAAGTTACCTCAAACTCATTTGGACATCACATAACACTTTTCTCTCTCTCTCTTCTTAGGTTATATACATATTAAATTTCTGGCGAAGGTATTTGTAACACCCCCTCCTCCCAGGTCCACCAAAGCAGCCAACCAGTTAGGCAAACATGTGATGAGAGAGGTTACTGTAAGGAATTCAATCTCCTTGGTGACCTTAAGGAAATGGAATCGATGGAACATCACACACAATCATCCAACATCATCAACAGAACCCTCAAGAGACAAGTCAACCACTCAGATAGCCTATCCCTGTGTCCAACTATTGTTCTAGATATCTTAGGCCATAGTCGCTCTCATGCTATGGGTAAGGGAGCGACCAACAACCTAAAGTTGCTCTCATAGGCCTCTATGCCAGTGAATGTGGACTTTTCTCAGCAGACCTGTTCTAGTGACCCGAGATTTGAGCCACTTTTCTAGCCCAGAATCCTAGCCTCTGCCCAGAACTTGCTACAACCTTTAGGATCCATCAAAGACATGATAAAAATGTTGATTAATCAAAAATCAACCTCCGGAATAGGATACAAGACATAGCATAAATGACTGATAGAACTTATGAAACATAACCAGAAGGATCACCACCTTCTCCATTGGACTATTATATCATCAATTAGGTCTTGCATCCATCCATTTAAAAATTACAAGTAAACACATTAAATAACCATGATACGAACCAGTCACATAACCATGCTTATAACCAACATTAATCCATATCATAGATATGACAACCATTAAATCCACATATAAACAAGTACAAAAGTAAGTGAACTTAGCTTTTATTAATCATAGGAAAATCCGACCAGGTTCGGGACTTGCATGTCCCACCCAATCATAGACATGGCTGAACCAAATCTCTCTTTCATCCAGCCACACCCACACCATATTCCAAGCATAAATGTGGGATCTCATAGAACAAAGAATCCAAGAAAAACTATGGGAATCCAGAGGTTAAACCACCACCACCCTCACCAAACCGCTATCACACCAAAACTGGTGCTCCGATCACAACTGAATTGAACTTGGAATGCCATTAGGAATCCATCACTATCCTTGAGGAATTTTTTGTCTCCTTGTCTCTCAAGCTTTACCGCAATCCAATCCTGGATCACTAGGCCCTAAACCGAGACCAGTTTCTTAGGATTTATCACAATCCAAACCCGAATCACTAAGACCTAAACTGAGACTTCTCCCTCAGGCTTTGCCGTATATCCCACCAAAACCGGTTAAGGAATTCCTAGGCCTTTGGGAATGAACCTTGAGACCAGCTCTACCCCGTATTCCGAAATCCATTCAAAAAACCAAAGCTCAAAACTGAAATAAACATCCCAACACCATGGCATCTGGAAAAAGGAAAGGCTAGGCTGAAAACCATTGTCATAACCTGACAAAACCATGCCATCGACATCAAGAGAACCATACACCAACATGCAAAGCCATGCATTTCCAAACCAGCTAGGAAATCACACATGCAAAAGGTTACCTGCAAGTATTCATGCTGAAGTTGCTTGATCCTGCTCTTCTTCCTTGGTTCTTGCTTTCCTTTCCTTTCCTTTATTTTCCTTTGTTCGGTCCCTATAATACTAGTGATTACCCCATTACTATTGTAGTTGTACCCCTTATTAATATTGTTGTGCCCCTATTGCCCCCATATTGTTATTACTGTGCCCCATAGAATCCCTCTATTGTTATTTTTGTGGATTTATATCATTATTGTTAGGTCGGCTCGATTATATTGTGACTCCTTAGATTCCTATATATAGAAAGGAGGTTTTGTCATTTGAATCATCCAAGAATTGTTCATTTATGTAATGTAAAGGAGGTTGCCCCCTCGAAGAAGCTGAATTCTAAGGCGTTGATCTATCTTTTCTATCTTTTCCTGAGTTGGTTTCATAACATTTGGTATTGGAGCTTTGGATTCTAGGATTTCGCTACTCCAAATAGGTCATCGTGGCATTGTCGCCATAACTTTTTTCTGCGATGTTTCATATGCTAAAAACAAAACCCATTTGAGAAGACATCGCGCTGAATCTTGGGTCCAAATTTCAAATCATTTTTGGCTATATTTGCGGAGATATGATTTGAGGAAGTTGGTCTTTTTGTAGACTCCTGAATTACATTCCAAATAGGTGACCTGGGGAAAATCATCATAACTTTTTCTCTGAGCATTGGATTGAAATTTCGTAAGAAGGTGTAGAAAGAGGACAGATTGTAGTTTCTTGTAGATATTTTTCAGAGTCAAAGGTTGAAACAGTGACTTGTGGCACATCGTACAAGTTCGCTCTACTGAACTAATATATAATCAGGTCACTATGGGAGATTTCATATAACTCTTCCTTGGAGAATCCAATTTGGATCAGACTAGTGGCATTGGAAAGAGGACACAGACGGCTACCACTAGTCACAATTTCAAAACTGGATGATCTGAAAGTATAGAGATACATCAGAGGCAATATTGAGCTCCTATAAAGTGAAAAAAACGATGTGTAGATTCTTTTAAATTTTTGCTTAAGATTGGTTTGAAAAAATATTTTGAAGGAATTCAAAGGGCTAGTAGAGCATTATTATCGGTAATTGATGCCCTGAGGAAAGAAAATGCAAACACCTAGTAAGGAA
>APFE030576791.1:71920-84195 GCA_000404065.3 Pinus taeda | reverse complement strand
TTTTGTCATTTGAATCATCCAAGAATTGTTCATTTATGTAATGTAAAGGAGGTTGCCCCCTCGAAGAGGCTGAATTCTAAGGCGTTGATCTATCTTTTCTATCTTTTCCTGAGCTGGTTTCATAGCATCCTTCCTTGATCCAAAGCTAAAGTACTCCAAGAAAACTCTAAGTGACCAAGAGTGAGAGAGAGAGAGAGACAGAATAATGGGAGAGGTCCAAACTTGAACTGACTAGACTAACATTGACTAAGCTTGAGCGAAGAGCTTAACACTGACTAAACTTGAGCCAAGAGCTTAACACTGACTAAACTTGAGCTAAGAGCTTGCAAACTGATCCTTAGAAGCCTTTTTATTGCTGAGGCCTTTAATTTCTTCATTTTCCATTATTTTCCTTCAATTTACTCCTCGCATGTAACTTGTGACCTTTTACCTTCTTTTTCTCCTAATTTCCTTTATTTTCATAAATAAATGTGGAAAAAGTACCCTTTTGCCTTATAATGTCTTTGCCTTTGCTAATTTTCTTAGCCAAAAACACACATCCAGTGATGCCCACTAGGATATCTTTGCCCAAAATTCAACTTGGAATAAGTGTCCCTTACCCGTGATCTTATTTTTTCCTTTGTTAAATTTTATACATGAACTTTTCACGAGGGTTGTTGCAGAACCCTCCCCCTTGGGGAACACCGTCCTCGGTGTTAAACCACACCATGACCTCATCAAAACAGTTGAAAAGCAAACATACTGCCCATGGAGCTTTATAACTTAGCTTGTTGCAGTATTTACAATGAAAGACTTACTCAAAAGAAAAACATCATAACAACATGACCAGGTAAAAATCATATCGCATACTAGAGCTTTATAACACAACTCATTACGGTATCTACAATAACCACATATACACATATGTACATTTGCTAAACTGTAAAATAAAAGGATATGATATATGTATCAATCAACAGTGGAATCCATAGGATCACACCTCCACCCTCAAAGTAATATCAGGATTCACATCCTTCCCAGTAAGTCCAGAATCCACTGCCACTATCAAAGCTGCATCCAATGTCTATCGCTATAATCCTATGCCACTTTTCCTCTCAGTGAATAGTTCTCGACTCACTGTTCTCGGGCGCACTCCCAATGTACATCTAATTCCATTTAGCAATGCTAATGACCAAAACTAATATATCTGTGACCTTCCCTTCTCTGCTACACAGTCCCTTGGGAAATCTGGTCACCCCCTTTTGTGCAGTCACTCACCTTCCAAGATCCCTGGAATCCCCTATCTCGGGTGATCCATCCCTTGGCAAGGCTTCCTCGCATCGGAAGATCAACAACCAGGCATCTACCTACTCAAAACCATCATACCGATCATAGCATGGAAATCAATGGACACTATTGGGTACTAGTGTCCCACAATCAGCTCCTAAAGTACTCTACCAACAATTGGCTACATGACATTCCAATTTCTGTTGTTGTTGCTGCCAATTCTTGCAGTCGATTTCAACCACCCAACTAGGTATGTTCATGCATTCCTATTCCAAACACAAAATTTCCATTAGATTCAAATAAAATGGAAATAACCTCAAATCATACCTCATTGGTAGTTCGTCAATAAGGTACACTTGAAATCTTGTTCGCTTCTAGTCACAACAAGTCAAACTAAACATCAAAAATCAAAATATCATGTATAAACATCATCACATCTAGTTAGATAAAAACACAACCGTAATAGATCATCATCATAAGTCATATGTAACCATCATAAACCAAAATCATAGATCACATATAATCATCTTATAGCATAGTCATATGCATAACAAAACAGAAATAAAATGTTGATACTTATCCTTTCATCAATCCTTAGCATCTACCTTTATATTTATTCCATACACACTTCGGATTGGTTGCCACACCAAACAAACACCATGTGCCTTCTCAACCATGCGCACATACACATAGCGTGCACTACACACATACAACGACACACATCATATATCATCGTGCAATACATGCATCTACACCAGTACCATATGTACCGCATGTACACAATCACATGTACACTGCAATCACTTGCACAACATCACATGTACATGACACCACCTGCACAATGTGTACACAACACCACATGTACACTACACCACTGTACAACGTGTACACAATACCACACACACGACATGTACATGACACCATATGTACACAACGCCACATGCACGACATGTACACAACACCACCTGCACACAACGCCACTTGTACAACATGTATGCAACACCACATGCACATAACACCACCTGTACAATCATGCACATAACACCACTTGTACAATCATGCACACAACACCATGTGTACATAGCGCCACATGTACAACATGCACGCAACACCACCTATACATAGCACTGCATATCCAACATGTACATAGCATCATCTATACACAACACTGCATGTCCAACATGTACAAAGCACCATATGCACACAACACCACATAACACTACATGTCCAACATCTACATGGCACCATCTATACCTAGCACTACATATGAAATATCCACACAACACTACATCCACATAACATCACATATGCAACATGTGCACAACAATAACACCACACATCCAAAACCACATTGTCTTTACCAAGCAACCTTGCTTCTAGTGTCTTATCCATGCTTGTCCCAACATGTCGCAGACCACACTGCTTTCATTTCATTGTTGCATCCCTTGGTATAACCTGTCCATAACATAGACATAATATACTCACATAATATCAACTCATAAACACATGATATTGACCTCGTAGATTTTTCATGACTACTCTTCCCACTTGATTCCTCATAACCGAGAACCTCTTCATGCCATTCACCTGTATAAGCAATCATTCCTCCACAAGAATGGTCCCTGGCAACCCTGTCAAACAGTAACATAGATACATGGATACATACACACATATATAAACGTTAGCATAAAACAATCATGATCCTGTCAAACAACTACATACATACATACATGTATACATGTATAATCATCAACATAATAATGAACATAACATAATTATCATATAACATAAGGTCTAGGTTAAGAGAATTCCCTTTATTCATGCACGACATTGAGAACAACAGTTGCCAACATAGCGAAGGAATCCAACACCTCAGATCCATTTACTTTACCCTTTTCTGGTTACATTTCTTATCATTGTATTGCCATCGTCCATTTACCACAATGGACCCAACTAGTCCAATCAATTGTCATAGTCTTACCTTTCGCTCGCTTACTCATGCACCGAGCTTCATATGAATCTTACATTACCTGTCGGGTACCACACATCTCTCCCTGAACTCCATCAACTTTTCCTCTTCGCCAAACCAATTCCCATGACTCAAAACATAAAAGCAAGCCAAGAAAGAGATTATCACTTTTCATTAAAGATATCTTTTAGATTTATGCTATTTCTTTGTGATACTAGACTTATTGTTTTGATTATCAATTATACTTCCTACATGAATATTTGAGTTTGTGAATTCTTCTAACCTCTAGATGAGATGTGATAAGTAGATCCTTCTTGAGGATCATCTAAGTTGCAAGAAGAGGAGAGTTAGTGCTGGAAAAGGAAAAATATTCCAATGACAAATAAGTGCTACAAGTTGCTAAGGTACCTGAATAGTATAAGGTATGTTAATACATTATTAGTTGCATATTGGATAACTAGTTAAGCCCTGAGGTATGATGAGAATATCACCTTCATAAATGACTCATGCGTACATATGAAAGTAAATTTGATTTCTAGTACATGTGATATATTGGTGTAATTAATGTTTGGCAAGTATCTTGCATTTTAATTAGACATGGTGGATTTCCTAATTTCATAAAGCATGCTAGAAACATTGATTTTGATAACTTGATACTATTGTTAATGCTTGTGACAAGCATGGTAACCCTGATAATAAAAGAGACACTCAGGATCTTCTTCTTGATATTTGTTAGGTTTTCACGAAATAAATTTGACAATGTGGTAAATTGGATGCCCTAAATAAATGTTGTGATTATGATCCTTGAAGTATGAAGATATAATTATATGCCACTAACCCTCAATGAAGATTTAATGACATGTTCATGTGTGATGATGAAGTAGCTGATGACAATTTGTTAGGCCTATCATGCATATATGTCTAAGATTCTAATATAGTTTGTCTCTATGATCTGATAGTTTTGTTGATGCATAACATTATTATGACATACAGGTTGATATCTTGACTAATGATGATTGAAGATGCTTCCCATTCAGGGGGAAAGACCCTTGATGAGATCCAATACCTATCATTATTTATTATGGATGATTGTAGAATAAATCAAGGCTTCTCGACATGAATGAATCATCACCTGATGTTGTTGAAGGAAGACTCATGTTTGCTAGTTGAAGAAAAAAATTATAAGTTTGAAGCAAGCACCCCGAGCATATTCTCATATTGGAAGTTACTTGGTGAAGCTTGATATCATAAGAAGCAGATCTGATCTCGACCTCCACTTCAAACTAGTCCAAGGTATGACTTTGATTTTGATTTTATATATTGAAAATATATTCCTGACAAGTAGTGGGCCTCTGATGATCAAGTGTATGAAAGATTTTGGTATGATATATGTTTATAGAGATATGAGTCTATATGGATTTGCCATATTTCATCATTCTTCATCTGATGAGTAGACTTCAACATGGATTAATGTGACCCTTCTGAGCAAGGGTTTGGGCTGATAAAGGACACTAAGACAAATCTACCCCCCCCACCCTTGAGCTCTCAAGGTGAGGAATTGAGACGTAGGGCTCCTAGGTTTGAGGGATCTATGGACAATAGGGCATCACCTATATTCATTACCCATAGGGTGGAATATATTGCTCCCTTATCTTGGTTTATGTAAAGTATAACCTAGTTGGAATTTGTCTTTCCCACCCATCTGGTCAATGGGTGTTGGCTTCTTGAGTTAGGCACGACCCTTAATATTTATGTAAAGTGGAATCTTGCTCAAGCTACAGATGTAGGTGTTCTATCACTTAAATCTTCAGGGTCATGTTGGGAAGGTTGGAAGAGTTTCTCAGCTCATAATATTGACTCCCCGCTGGCAGAGTTTCCCAGGTCGTAGCATTGACTCCCCGCTGGAAGAGTTTCCTGGGTCATAGCATTGGCTCCCCACTGCTAGAGGTTTCTTGGGTTGTAGCATTGGCTCCCCGTTGACAATGATTTCGAGTGGTAGCAATGGCTCCCTGATGGATAAAGGGTGGTAATTGAAGCTCCCCTATGATTCTTCTTCTTTAGATTCGAGAATGTTTTAGTAGTTAGAGTCAAGGAGATATGGGACATGATATGAAGATAGGGTGCTTGCGATGATTGCATGATGTAGTTCAAATTTCTCACTAGTTGAGAGGGAGTATTAATATTTGGAAGCTTATTAATAATTTCCAATCATGGGACTAGATTCCTATTTTCGAGAGGACCAATTTTCACTATTGAAGTGCTCAATTTGAACAAGGGAGAGTGTATTTTTATAGTAAATCCGACATATGCACAAAAGGATAGGTTGACCCTAAAGAAAATTGGATGCCCTTGGAAGCCTATAAATACAAGTGACCTCAATCTCATGTGGATATCACATCACACTCTTATCTCTCTATCTCTCTCTTCTTGGGTTCGATACATTTAAAGTTTCTAGCGAAATTACTAAACTAGCTGAAAGTACTGAACTAGGTGTGGAATTGTGGTACCTCACGGGGCGCAAAATTGTGGTACTGAAATGGTCGCAGAACTGTGGACCAAACTAGGCATGAAACTGTGGTATCGAACTCGACGTAGAATTGTGGCACTGAATTGGGTGCAGCACTGTGGTACTGAACTAGGTGCAAAATTGTGGTACCGAACTAGGTGTAGAAATGTGGTACCAAATTGGATGCAAAACTGTGGTACCAAACTAGGCATAGAACTGTGGTACTGAACTAGGTGTAAAACAAGCCGAAAGTGTAGAATTGTTGGTACTTTGACTTTGACCAGACTTGACTATTGGCTGATATTTTTTATTTTAGTTGGTTGTTCTCTTGGATAAGTCAAACTTTGAATTGAACTATTATTTGCGGATTTGGGCTCATTGTACTCTTCGTTGAAAATTTTATGATAATCTAATAGAAGAACAATTTGAAAGGGTTTTCCCCATAGTGAGTTTTTCCCTGGTCTCTGACCAATCCTGGTGTCTCTATGTGTGAATGATTTTCTTCTATTGTTCCTTTATGTTATGTTGCATTGTTGATGATATTGTTCTTTCTATATAATTGCATATGTTGCTAATGGTGTTATAAGTTTGTGGTATGAATTCAATATATAAATGATGAAATGCAATTACCTAAAGCAAAGAACAATATATCCCTAGAAAAAATAACAATAGTCAATCATGCCATTTGGCTTATGTAATGCACCAACTACATTTATAAGGTTAATGAATGATATATTGTGCCCTTTTATAGATTCATTTGTTATTCTCTATTTAGATGATAGACCGACATTCAATACTACCTAGGAGGATCACATTTCACTTTTGATGTAGGTGATAAATACTTTTAAAGAGCATTAGCTGCTATAAAATCTCAAGAAGTGTGAGTTTGCATAATAGAGTTTGGTGTAACTATGGTATGTAATAGGTGGAGGAGAGTTGAAGATAGATCCTTCCAATATGAAGGCTATCATGAAATGGGCAATGTTTACTATTATTTGTGACTTTAGGAGTTTCATTGGGGAAGCATATTACCTAAGGAAATTCATAGCCTCATTTCAATAGTAGTATCACCACTCCATGCCATAACAACGAGTGGAAAGCATTTCCAGTGGGGAAAGGGTCAACATAGGGTCTTTGAGGACTTAAAGAAGAAGATCAATGAAGCACTGATTCTAGCATTACCAAAATTTTGGCAGCTCTTTGAAGTGGACACAAAGACGAGTGGATATCCTATGAAAGGAGTCTTGATGTGGGGAGGAAGGCATATGTGCTACCATTTTGAAGTATTTCATGGGGTAGTTCTCAACTACCCTATCTATGAAAAGGATATATATGCCCTTGTGCAAGTCGTGGATAAGTGGAAACACTAACTGATGGGAAAGGAGATAGTAATCCACATAGATCATCAACCACTATAGTACCTACAACAAACCAGGCATTACAAGTGGATAGGGTTTTCATAATAGTTTCATTTAGATATCAAGTATAAATGGCAGCACAAACAAGTTGGCTGACATGTTTTTAAGGCCACCCGCATTAAAGATAACAACTTTGGAAAATCTAATGCACATTGGTACATTCACCCATAATGCATTTAGAAAAGCAAATCCAGAGGACGAGGATTTCAAATAGGTGTTTCACCAGTTGTAGAACTAGATTCATGTGCACGATAATGACAACACAATTGACTATCATCTCCAAGACGAGACTCTATAGGTTGGATAGGTTATGTGTTCCTAAAGGTGAATGATTATAACTGATTAGAAAGGTTCACACCTCCAAGGTTGCAGGGCACTTTGGTGTAGGAAAGATAGTAGCAAATTTTCAAAAGTATGTGTATTGGCCCAAGATGCAAGAAACCTTTCGAGAGCAGTTTGAGGCATCAAACACCGTTTTTTGGGGGTAAAAAATTGTTGCTAAGGTGGTGCACTCTTTTGTGATAGTCTAGGCATAAAGACTTTTCCAACAATGTAAGAATCACCTCATTTGGAGTCCATATACAAAAATTATTCCACTCAAATGTTGACCTTCTTGTTTTGACCAACATATTTCAAGAGGATGCCACGTCAACCCCCATTAGTTATGGAAAAGGGGATAGCTTCTTGATCATGATAAGGAAGACTCTAGAAGAGTCCATTGTTGGTCTAATTTATCGAGGACAATTAGAGCATTCATTTATTTATCAATCCGGGTTGGTAAACTTAGAAGCAAACCAAAGTATATGGAACCTTAGATTAAACTAGTGTAGGAAGTAGTTGTTTAGATGCAAATAATGGAAATGCATATTACAAATCTAAACTATTTTGAAAATAAAATATTCAAATCTATTTTATGAAAGCATAAAAATTTTTGATCAATGGAATTAGTTTACTTTAGAAGATAGAGAAGAGTCTCTTGTTCAAGAGTCTTGTATTGTCCTTCTACAATCTTTCTATAATAACATTGCCAAACATCTAAGAAAGCAGGAAAGAAAGCATATAAATGAAAGCAAGTAAATATTTTTTTCAGTTCACTTGTTAGCTCATGGACAAGAGTCTCTTGTTCAAGAGTCTTGGTTGTCCTTCTCACGTACAAACTAGCTACTAAAAGGAAATCAATCTTCACATAAATTTAATCTAGGAAAGCATATAAGAAAGTAAATCTTGCTTCAGTTCAGCCTAGCTCATGGAGAAGAGTCTCTTGTTCAAGAGTCATGGTTGTCCTTCTCACATAAAAACTAGCTACTGAAAGGAAATCAATCTTCACATAAATTTAATCTAGGAAAGCATATAAGAAAGTAAATATTGTTTCAGTTTAGTCTAGCTCATGGAGAAGAGTCTCTTGTTCAAGAGTCTCGGTTGTCCTTCTCACGTAAAAACTAGCTACGCAAAGGAAATCAATCTTCACATAACAAAGCACACTTGCGGAAAGTAAATCACACATGCATGAAAGGAAATAACAGAAATTAAACTATGTTACTAATGTATGTGAATTGTGGTTGATGGGGATCTGTCCATTCCTCAATGAGCACACATGAAAAGCTATAACTCCTTAAGAATCAAGCAACATTCATAACTCATAATTACAAGAAAATGGTATTATTCATGTTGAATGAAAAATCATAAATCTGATGCTAATGAATAACTGGCAATTGTTGGCTTCCTTTGAATGATGCTCCTCTTATTTATACATGAATTAGGGATATCTTCTCAATAAATGTAACTCCCTTAAATATCTACTAGATCCATACATGTCTCAACTTATTCCTAAATACTAGATAGAAATCCCATGACACATCAAGATCTCCATGATCTTTCTCCTTGGAATATGGTCCACCTCTTGAGTTGAAATTTGAATTTGTGCTTGGGAGGCCAAGTAAGATCCTTCTAGAACCCCCAAATAAGCCTACACATGTCACAAAACTCATAACACACACACACACATACACACACACACACACACACACACACACATATATATATAGATAAATGAAACCATGTATCATAAATTCACTTTAAAATATATAAAATAAATAGCTTTGGAAAATGATTATTCTAACCCATATGATCATGAAGATGATTACTTGATGTAGGGTTTTAGGCTAGATAATTATGAAATGAGGACTAAATGGTTATGAAATAAGGGAAATACGGATGAAGATGGAAGACAATTTTGAGACTCAACATACCCCCCAACTAAAGTTGTTGCATGTCTTCATGCAATTATTGTATTGATTCATTTATCCATAAGTTGATCTTTTTGAAATGCTTTGTTTCTTTATGAGATTTTTCTTGTATGGATTCTCTACGAACTTTGCCTTATTATATTCTCTTTTGCAAAGTGTAATACATTTGATTGCAACATATATTTTTGATGGTCGGTTCTTGTGTGACAACCAGAATTTTTTAGCATTGGTTCTTGTGTAACAATACTTTTATTATTATTATTATTATTAATCTTTTTTTGCATCAAAGTACATGAAAACTTTGATAATTATCAAAGCCTATAATCTTTTGGAATCATACTGCAACAATAGTTGATTGGGAAGAATATGTGAATTGGAATGAAATGAAAATGTGTGATGATGTGTGAAATGTGAATATGAATTGATGCCCCTTCCCCCAACGAAAGGTGTTTTTCAGCTTATGACACTGTGAGAAAGGGAGTGAGGAAATTTCCAAAATTAATATTTTAGAATTTTAAGGAATTGCATGACTAAAAATTAGAAAACAACATATCTTCACTTATCTTCAATTGGGATGAGTTGTGTTTACTGAAGAGCGTGGTTGTTGATGTTGGATCATGGAGTATGTGAATAAAGGAATTTGATTCGATTCTTTGTTGTCTTTGTGTTGATGACAAGATTGTGATGTTTATTGTTGTTGTTACAAAATGATTCTTGTTGCAAACTACTGAAATGATGTAGTCTTCAATCTTTACAAAACCCGATGGTACAATTCTAGTCATGTGAATAAATGTGTTGATGTCAAGCCTGAAGAGAAGTCATTGGATTGGATTGGAAATAAAGATTGCAAGTTCCTCAATATGCTCCAAAATTCAAGTGTAAGCAAAATTTTGGAAGGTGTTTGTCGCAGCAACAACACTTGGCAACACACTGGTAGAACTCTAGCTTCTTTGTTCAAGTTTCACGCTTAAGTGCAAGATCTTAATATTTAAAGAAGTATCGATTCACCGTACGGATTACCTCGACTTCCTCATTTGATCTAGTTATGGATATAGTCTCCTCTATTCCTTTTCTCAGTTAAACACATTTACAATGCTTACCAAATCACAATTGTTTCGATCTAGGAGAAGGGTAATGTATGACTGTGATTTTAAGATAGTCAGAGTCTTAATTTTCATGTTTGGTGTTGCTCTGCTGCTAGCAAGCCCGAGCAATACCCCGACAGAGTCACTACATGAACACAAGCGTTTCTTCACTGCCAACGAGCCTGAACATTACCCCAATGAAGTTACTTGCTTCACCTCTCTACGCATGAAGCCTTTCTCTTCTTTCACCCTTTATTAATTTTACTATAGAACTATGCTTAGGCACTTATTTATTTTGCGAGAGTGGAAGAGAAATCCCAACTTATTAAGAGAAGAAGAGGTTGTTCCTTCATATAAGGATATATATATACTTATGTTATAGGTTTGCTCGCTATTGATTCCCCCCTTTCCTTTCTCTACTTGATTGGATCAACATGAAAAACACCATTTAATTACAATATCACGTTAAGAAATGGAGATCCTAGAATAGATACGAGTGTCATGGTTCCACTCAAAGCTTTCTGTTTGAATGGATCATATTTTCCATTCAGAAATCAATGACTTTAAAGATGTGTAAACCCAAGATAAAGAAGAGGGTGATAGATAAGCCAAACATTGCTCATTATCACAATTTCCCTTTTCAAACTTTGCCATATAGTATTTTGAGCCAACAAGGGACATACTTCATGCAAAGTCTTATTAAGAAAAAGTAAGAAAGAAGCACCAAGTTATAACAAGAAGACAAAAGCAAAGTAGAAGTAAACCTTAACTGAAAAGCAACATGGGTAATAAACAAAGCAAACAAACAAATGCAAATGACTAGATAAGAGAAAAATGCAAGGATGAAATAAAGGATCATGCAATGCAACTAGAGATCTAAATGCACCTAACCTACTCCTAACCTATTGGGCTAGCAGGTCAGGGCTAAGTGTAATGAAATTTTTAATGTAGCCACCATGGCCACTCTTGACCCGCAAACACAAAGATGCGAACAATTAAAAGCAATATAAAGCATTGTTCAAGAGTAAGGTTAACAATTTGAAAAACTTGCACGATAAAATGAAGGTCTTGCTTATCAAAAAAAATATGTGTCATACTAACCAACTTTAACAAGTCTCTAAATTTACTTTGTTGCTTGAAATGACGATCATACAAACCTTCAAGGTTGCTCGTGGAAGTACACTCATTCGTGTTTTCAGTTTTAGCAAACATCAAGAAAGGTCGAAACTTGTTTTTTTGCAACGTAGCTTGGTAGGTAATATTGCCCTAACCATTCAGTGACTGGATCACGATATTAGAAAAAACAAATTTGAAAACCCTGATGCTCCCGAGAAAATGAATTTTCAATAAACTCATTCAAGTTACAAAGAGAATATTTTGAAGGGAATTCAATTTGATCTCATTCAGAATCCTTGTTAAGATGGCGAGGACCTGTCATAACCATCATTTGACATTGAAGTGCCTCAAACACTCGACAAGCATCATAATCATGAAATGTTAAACCATGAAGATGGTTGGGTTCAACAAAATCAATTAATGTAAAACAAATATCATCAGGTATGTTAATGGGACAATGATTAATTGGAAGATAGTTGTTAGAACTAGTATCATCATCAAATTGGTGACTTTAATATCCTCGATTCTCCATTAGTTCCATTTGTATCTTATTATACATCATGCTAACAATATGAAATCTTAAGGTATTTAGAACGATCATTGACATCACAAATTTAGGAAACCAATTAGGATACCAGGCTAGCGAAAGATTGGATGTGTTAGTGCCTA
>APFE030576791.1:16119-54757 GCA_000404065.3 Pinus taeda | reverse complement strand
CATGTTTTTGCATCAAATAGTGACATGAGATTTACCTCTCTGCTGACTTTGCTTTTCTTAGTTTTTTTAATTCCAGTTTTGTTTTGATTTCAGTCTTCTTTACTTGCTTTGTTAGTTAGTTTAGAAATCAACTTGCTCATATCATTGACGGTTACCTCCGAAAGCCATAGCTGGACTACTGGCGAGGGATTGAACCATGAATGTGTAATTTGATTTTAGTTTTACTTTTCTGCAAATAGATATTAAATTGCTCATATCATTGACAGTTACCTCCGAAAGCCATAGCTGGACTACTGGCGAGGGATTAAATCATGGATGTGTAATTTGATTTTAGTTTTACTTTTCTGCAATTAGATATTAAATTGCTCATATCATTTGACAGTTACCTCCGAAAGCCATAGCTGGACTACTAGCGAGGGATTGAATTATGGATGTGTAATTTGATTTTAGTTTTACTTTTCTGCAATTAGATATCAGATTGCTCATGACATTGATGATTACCTCCGAAAGCCATAGCTGGACTACTGGCAAGGGATCGAATCATGAATGTTTAATTTGATTTTAGTTTTACTTTCCTTGCAATTTTTTATTTGTTTGAGTGCAATAGCTTAACTTTTATTTCCGTATTTAGACAAGCAGCAGAGACAATGATTTCATGGTCAGTATTTCATCTTTTGTTTGATTGAAGTAGCTGCACATTTACACTTTTTGTTCAAGAACTGATTTGATCAATAACATGTTTTAAGATCTTTTGAAGTGATAAGTTTTGGAAGTTACCATTAGGGACATAGACCTTGTCTTGAAATCTACATCCATACTTGACCTTTAAAAGTATTCTTAATATCTTAGAATAGGATTTCCATTTGCATTAGACACTTTAGGAGATCAACAAAAACAAAACCCCAAAACAAAATAAAATCTATAAAACAACGAAGTAAGAAAAAGGTTAACTAAGCAGATATGGTGCACCACACTTCATCAGTTTACAATACCCGGATTGATAATTTATGTAGAGAAATTTAAGACGTTAAATTAACTAGACAATAAGTAGAGCATTAGTGCATCAAGTACTATTATCTTTATGTTACGTTATTATTACTGAATTAGATAGTGAATCTCTTATGTGTTATTTCGTTATATAAATTCTTTGAAAACAATTAGTCATTATCACTATTGATGTGTAGAATTGAATGATCTGTGATTATGTAAGAGATAACGAGATATTTTATGTGATTGAGTTTTAACCAACTAAATTAATTAACTATTTAATTAATTTAGTTTATCATATATGTTTTCTTTTCATCAAAGTATTGGATGATCCATATTTTTATATGGTTTGTGAAATCTTTCTTTGAATCACATACAAAGGCGTGTTATCCCGAGAAATAAGTAGAATAAGTTTATTTATTAATTTTACCATTAACTATAAAATCATTTCATCAGTTTTCATTATGTTATTATATTAAATCTCTTTAAAAGGGGAAACTGGTCCCTTTATACCCACTCAGACCCACCAATTTCAATAGAAACATAGTTGTTTTAAGCTCCTGACCGGGTCGTATTCCCCGATGTTGAGGCAGTCAAGTTACAACCTTCAACAAGTTGTAATAGAGAGTTGCAGTAAGCAATTGTGATGCTAGATTTGTGACAACGAGTTGCAACACTAAAGTTGCAATAACAAGTTGTGGCACTAGAGTTGCAACAACTAAGTAGTGACAATTATGACCAAGATACACCATGTGAAAACTTTACAACTTGTAAAATAACCTTTCTACCACTTTGTCCTTATACATTAGCTAAAATTGTTAAAATTGGCAACCAGGGAAAAACTTCATGTGGGTCATCTTATTCATGGCCAATAATATTTATATTAGATTCCTCTCATCGAGAGGTGTAGGATTGATATAAATATCATCCGATTCCGATAAGTATTCATGGAGATATGAATTTATTTTGATTATGGAATTATTATCAAGCTGACCTACAACTCATGTAGGCTCAGAAGCCCAACAGTTGCATGTATTCAAACACCAACGTTGTGTATAAATACAGGTGGACTTTTCCTCATTTGGACTCACTCATCTCATCACATCTCTCTCTCTCTCTACTACGTAGAAAAGAGTCTCTTCTCTATTGCGTAGAAAAGGGTCTCTCTCTCACACATGTGAAGCCAGAAGTTGTGGAACCTGAAGCTGCAACTGTAGATCCAAAGTTTGACCAGCATTGACCATTAGATCTCCTCCTTAGAACTGCGTTGTAGGTCCATCTGGATCTCCTATGAAAGCTGCAACTTTTGGTGGTGGAATAAAGTCAATCCGATGGACAGTTTGCAAGATATTGACTGCCCTAGTTTGAAGGAAGTTGATGAAACTGACGCTGCAACTGTATAAATAAAGTTTGACTTACGTGCACTAGAATATCTCCTCATCTGAACTGCGTTGTAGTTTCATTTGAACCTCCTCTGGAAGCCACAACTTTTGGTGGTGGAATCAAGCCGATCCGACGGTCGGTTTGTGAGATATCGTTTACCCTAGTTTGATGATGAAGCCGGTAATGCTGATGTTGCTGATCTAGGGTTTGCTACTACTGATATAAATCAAATTTATTGTACTATTACTCTCCACTGAATTATTGAAGATAAAATAAGATTTGATCAAAGGGTTTCCCCACACATTATGGGGTTTGTCCCTAGCTAGCCGCCACATCTTTTGTCTCTTGTCTTGGCTTGTTTTCTATCGATCGTTTAATGTTCTATCTGCACTTTACTTTATGTACATGTGATTGCTAAGCTGTGGAATATAATAAGAACAATAAGTAAATTTTTATAAGCATATAACATACCATAACTTAACATGGAATCAGAGCTGAGGTGAAGACAAAGCCCGAGCAAGAGCAAGAGCAATCACCGAAGAGAAGATTGGTGAGGCTATCCTAAAAGAACTATGGGGTCCTCAACACTCTACCGAAGGCAAGCTTCGTAAGAAAGCTGACTATCACGGATGGAAGATGTCTATCGATCTAACCCTAGAAGATCAAGGAGTGTTGGACCATGTAAAAGGCAATATTGTTGAGCCTCCATCAAATGCATCCGTTACTGCATGGAACAAATGAAAAACCGAAAAAGTCAAAACAGAAGATCGTCCGAGACTCTATAGACAAGCACTTGGTGGTCTACATCTCTAACCTGAACACCTCCAAGGAAATCTATGATAGATTGGTGAGTTTATTTAAAGTTAATGATGCAAATCAAGTTTTGTTTCTTAGAAATGAGCTGTGGGAAATCAAGAAGGGTAAAGATGAGAGTATGCAAGCATGCTTCTTAAAAATAACCGAGATCAAGAACGATCTCCTATCTATTGGGGAGGCTATTAATAACAAGGAAATGGCACTCACGACTCTTGGAGGATTACCATCTGAATAGTACAGGACTGCTCTTCTGAACAATAATGTAATTCCTGGTTTCAAGGAATTAATGGCTAGATGCATTCAAGAAGAAACAAGGGAAGAAGAGCAAGAAAATGCCCATGCCTAAAGGTCCTCCTACTGCCTTTTCTTCTCATGCTATGAAAAGAAATAATTCCGGGACTAAATCAAAAGGAAAGGCTGGACCTAAGGGTGGAAGAAAATGATGATGTTACATTTGCAATAAAGTAGGTCACTATGCAAGGGAGTGCCTTGATAGAAATGACTCACACCGGGATGATGACCAAAATCCCTCTGACGACAATCAAAGGAATGACAAATTCAATAGCAAAGGTAAGAGGAGAGCTGGGAATCGATGAAGAGGACAACCATTCAAGAAGGCTAGAAATTCTAGGATGTATTAAATGCACCTGACCTCAAAAAGAACCTAGTGTCCATCTCGGCAATGGAAGACAAAGGCTACAAGGTAACCTTCAACGATGGCAAGGTACGTATATGGAAAAATAATGTTAAAGATGCCTTTACTCTTGGGTTTAGTGTTGATTCATTATATCAGGTCGATGGAAGTCCACTATGTGTCATGTCTTATGACACATCTCTTCAGTCCGAATTTTGGCATTGGAGGTTTGCCCTCCTTCATTATAAAGTTCTACTTGGTGTAAGACAAATGGTGACAGGGATGCCCGAATTTCGAGTAGAGAAAGAAGGTGTATGTCCAGGATGTGTCGAAGGAAAGCTCAAAAGGGGACCATTCCCCTCAAGCCAAAGCAAGACCTCTGATATATTACAGTTGGTTCACTTAGGTTGGCATTAAGAGGGAGACTACTACACCACATACTCTTGAGCAGAATGGTGTGGCGGGAAGGAAGAACCGTACAATTGTGGAAGCTATCTGGGCCATGCTACATGATCAAAGACTTCCGAGGTTTCTATGGGTTGAAACTACACACATCGTCGTATATGTACAAAATCGATGCCCTCATCAAGCATTGGGTTCCAAGACTCTTGAAGAAATGTTTACTACCGGTCAAAGGGAAGTCGTGATTAGTCATGATATCACCTTTGATGAAGATATGGCTCTCAACAAAGTGGACAATCTTCCGACTTTGAGGAGATCTCAAGAAGCTGACACTAGGGAACTGAAATAAAAGGATGATGAATCAATGCCTGATGTAGAAGAACCCATGGATCCGATTGATCCTCATCCACATGAGCCTTTCTCTTCTGGGAAGAGGCCTTCATGGCTTAGGTGGATACTTGATGATGTTGAAGGACATGCTGTACCCTGAGGAACCTTCCATCAAAGTAAGAAACCTAACAGGTATCAGGGATACCTGACCATCATGAGCATGATCATACAAAATGAGCCTTCATCATTCTCAGATGTCATCAAGCATCAAGTATGAAAGGATGCTATGACCATAGAATATGAGTCTATTATGGAGAATGATGTCTCGGAAGTAGTTCCTAGACCCCAGACAAGACAATTGTTACTTCAAAATGGCTTTACAAGATAAAGCATGCAGCAGATGGAAGTACGAAAAAGTATAAGGCTCGTTTTGTTGCTCGTGGTTTCTCCCAGAAGGAAGGTATAGACTTTGATATTTGCACCTTTTGCCAGATATACGACCATCTGCTTGATCATAGCCCTTGTGGCTTCACAAGGATGGAACCTACATCAGATGGATAGATTGCGTTCTTGCACGGTTCGATCAAAGAAGAGGTCTATGTGGACCAACCTGAAGGATTTGAGATTTATGACTGAAAATCTCATGTATGCAGGTTGAAGAAGGCTCTCTATGGGCTGAAGCAAGCACCTCGAGCATGGTATGAGAGGATCAACAGCTACTTGATGAAGTTGGGATTCACTAGGACGAAGTTGATCCTAACCTTTACCTTAAGGTTGGAGATGACAAGCCTCTCAGACTGGTGTTGTATGTGGATGACCTCTTTCTAACAGGTACATACCCTCATTCAAAAATGTAAGAGGGAGTTGGCTTCTGAATTTGAAATGAAGAACCAAGGACTTGAAGTGTGGTAGAAGCCAAGGGAAATTTTCCTATCTGAAGGAAAATATGTGGTGAAGATTTTGAAAATATTTGGTATGGTGGACTGTAAGCCTATGACTACCTCGAGGATCTTAACTTTCAGAAGTTATATGGTAGTGATGTGGGACTAGATTTGGGAAATGCCTCTGAGTTTCAAAAACTCATTCGCGTTGATGTTCTTGGTGAACCTATGTCCGAACATATGTTTTGCGGTTAGCATTGTGAGCTCATATTTGATTGAGCTTCACTAGATTGGTGCCAAGAATCTTCTGAGATGTCTTCAGGACACAATCTCTCATGGATTGAGATACACTGTCAGAAATATGAAACTGCATGATTATTCTAATGATGATTAGGCAGGTAGTGTGGAGGATCACTGGAGCACTTTTAGTGTTGTTTCTCTTTGGATTCTGCTTCGATATAATGGATGAGCAGGAAGCAGAAGTCGGTTGCCATAAGCACCGCCGAGACCGGATACATATCTATGAGTATGAACTTGTATGAAACTGCCTGGTTGGGGAAGCTCTTCAGTGAGCTGTTTGAACACATACCATTGTGATTCTCTGTAACAACCAGAGGTGGGATTTGATTACCGAGGAATCCCGTATTCGTCGATTGCTCCAGCAAATAGACATCATCTGGGATATGGTAAGTCGATGAGCAAGGAGGCTCCATCACATTAAGATGAAGTACAAGTCGATACACCTTGTCAAAGCCCCGAGGAAAGATTTAATCTGTGATTTTCCCAAGCGACTTAGAGTCATCAAGAAACCCTTGTACAAGGGTCCTGCATGTTGCATGCATTGAGCTCTGGGAGCTCTGAGGGCTTGCGGTTCTTACTACAGCAACATACGACCACAAGGTGACTCACCCTCTCCTGGTAGTGCGCACTGGAACAAGATGATTCGCTCTCTTGTGAGAGAAGATGATTTGCTCTCTTGTGGAACAGGATGATTCGCTCTCCTGTGTAGCAGGATTGATGTGTTCTCCTGTGAGGCCTGGATTGATGTGTTCTCGATGGCGATTGTAGTAGGATTGATGTGTTCTCTTGTGAGGCCTGGATTGATGTGTTCTCCATGGAGATTGTAGCAGGATTGATGTGTTCTCCTGTGAGGCCTGGATTGATGTGTTCTCCATGGCAATTGTAGCAGGATTGACGTGTTCCCTTGTGAGGCATGGATTGATGTGTTCTCCATGGCGATTGTATCAGGATTGATGTGTTCTCCATGGCGATTGTAGCAGGATTGATGTGTTCTCCTGTGAGGTCTGGATTGATGTGTTCTCCATGGCGGCCTAGATTGATGTGTTCTCCATGGTGATTGTAGCAAGATTGATGTGTTCTCCTGTGAGGACATGATTGATTAGTTCCCTTGTCGAGGCATCCTACCCATGTAGTCTGGGACTCATGGGAAGTACCTCTCATCTAATCAATGAGCAGGGAAATGAAGTTAGGGACCATAGTAGTACCGATGGATGCATCGTTGTATCTATCGTACTCCCTATGCTAGGATGACCTCCATTGATCTGAGATCAATGAAACTGGTCTGGGACTAGTGGTAGGAGTTGTACCATACTATGACACTGACTTCGGTTCAGTTGAGACTGGTCTGGGACTAGTGGTACATACTCTGAGACTAACTTTGTGTCAGTGCAGTACTGGTTTGGGACCAATGAGAGTGGTACATACTATGATGCTAACTTCGAGTCGGTTGAGACTGGTCTGGGACCAGTGGTACACTCTCTGAGACTGCGATACTGGTCTGGGACTAGTGGTAGGAGTGGTACTTACTATGAAGCTGACTTCGGGTCGGTTGAGACTGGTCTGGGACCAGTGGTATACACTCTGAGACTGACTTTGATTCAGTGGAGGACGATACTGGTTTGGGACCAATGGAGTTGTACTCACTATGACGTTGACTTCGGGTTGGTTGAGACTGGTCTACAACCAATGGTACATATGACTTTGAGTCAATATGATACATCTTCGATCATTTCTTCTTCTTCATAATTCAGACAAAAGCAGAGTAGAACAGAAAAATGCAAGAGCAGAGCAGAACAATACAGATCAGTATAGGGCAGAACAAGACAAAGCAGAACAGGCAGAATAGAGCAGAGCAGGGCAAGGGTCAAGTTGTATAGGGCAGTGCATTTGATGGATGAATAGTAACGACCGATAGACAGATTGCAGATGAAGTTCTCCCTAGTTGAGAGGGAGTGTTGAAATTGGAAACCAGGGCAAAACTTCATGTGGGTCATCTTATTCATGGCTGATAATATTTTTATTAGATTCCTCTCGTCGAGGGGTGTAGGATTGATATAAAGATCATCCGATTCCGATAAGTATTCATGGAGATATGAATTTATTTTGATTATGGAATTATTATCAAGCTGACCTACAACTCATGTAGGCTCAGAAGCCCAACAATTGCATCTATTCAAACACCAACGTTGTGTATAAATACGGGAGGAATTTTCCTCATTTGGACTCACTCATCTCATCACATCTCTCTCTCTCTACTGCGCAGAAAAGAGTCTCTTCTCTATTGCGCAGAAAAGGGTCTCTCTCTCACACATGTGAAGCCGGAAGCTGTGGAACCTGAAGCTGCAACTGCAGATCCAAAGTTTGACCAGTGTTGACCATTAAATCTCCTTCTTAGAACTACGTTGTAGGTCCATCTGGATCTCCTCTGAAAGCCACAACTTTTGGTGGTTGAATCAAGTCAATCCAACGAACTGTTTGCAAGATATCGACTGCCTTAGTTTGAAGGACACTGCTGAAACTGAAGCTGCAATTGCATAAGTAAAGTTTGACCTGCATGGACTAGAAGATCTCCTCATCTGAACTGCGTTGTAGGTTCATCTAAACCTCCTTTGGAAGCCACAACTTTTGGTGGTGGAATCAAGCCGATCCGACTGTCAGTTTGTGAGATATCGTCTGCCCTAGTTTGATGATGAAGCCGCTAATGTTGATGCTGCTGATCTAGGGTTTGCTATTGCTGATAAAAATCAAATTTATTGTACTATTTCTCTCTGTTGAATTACTGAAGATAAAAGAAGATTTGATCAAAGGGTTTCCCCACACATTGTGGGGTTTGTCCCTGGCTAGCCGCCACATCTTGTGTCTCTTGTCTTGGCTTGTTTTCTGTCGATCGTTTAATGTTCTATCTGCACTTTACTTTATGTACATGTGATTGCTAATCTGTGGAATATAAAAAGAAAAAGAAGTAAACTGTTATAAGCATAGAACATACCATAACTTAACAAAAATAAATACACATATTATATTTTCCAATGTTTAATCATAAAATTCATATAAATATTAAGGAAATGCAATTGAAAACACTTTATGTCTAAATCCCACATATAAGCATTAGAATGAGTTGATACTCGGTTAGAGGAAATTAAAATGAATTAAGAATAAGGAAAAGAGGATGTAAACAAATGCTAATTATGAGGCCTGTCACTACTTAGGTGACCTTTGAGTTCCTTCAAGCAAGTGTGCCAAGCTAATCTAGAAGGCACATTACAATTAAGTGGCAAGGCATTTTGGTGTGGACAAGACAATAACAATACTGTAGAAGTATTTGTATTGGTCGAAGCTTCGACAAGATGTCCACCTATATACCAGATCGTGCATTGCAATCAACCATCAAGAAGCAGGGGTTGTACTCTCTTCTACCTACTTCAGACAAGTCTTGGAGTCAGTCTCCATAGATCACATGTAAAGTTTTCCCTTAACCAAGCATGGCAATAACTGTGCGTCTATTGGTTTTTTAAGATGACCACTTTGTTACCATGCAAGAGTATTACAAGTAAAGTCATTGCTAAACTATTCTTTGAGTTTGTTTGGGTTCATTTTGGGCTACCTCAAACCATTCTTTCAGATAGGGATAACATGTTCCTCAACACTTTTTGGTACAACCTATGGCCTTTGATGAATACCAAGTTGACCAAATCAACTGCCTTTTATCCCTAAACATATATACATACATAAGTAGTTAACATGATGATTGTGCATATATTGCACATGTGCAACTCCAAACATCTATGTACATGGGACAAAAGCCTTCCACATGTTCAACATAACTACAACACAACCCTCCACAACTCTATTGGCCATAGTCATTTTAAGGTGTGCTTGAGGTTTCAACCCTTGGCCCTAATTGATGTTGTTATGCATATTACATCTTCATTGGCAGAGTCATCCCATGCTAAGGTTGAGGCATATAGAGCAATTGTTTTTTTTTTAATAGATCCAACAACTCCAACAATAGGTTCATGATCTCCCACAAGAAGCCAATGCAAAGTACAAGCAACAACATGACCAACAATGGGTTCAAAACAAGTTTTAGGTTGGTGATAAAGTGTGGTTGCATTTACAAAAAGAGTGCCTCATAGGCCCCCATAGGAAGCTTAAAACACTCTGATATAGGACTCACACAATCACAAAGGTGATGGGTGAAAATGCTTTTGAATAGAACATTCCCCCTTTTCTTGGCTTGCACCTAGTATTTGATGTGGAGCTGCTTAAACCATATTTTCCACCTTTGTTGGACACCTCAGAAGAAACCAAGTAATTTTCCCTCATCTAACTCAATCTTGATGGCATTGAACATATAATAGTGCAAAGGATCATGGACAACAAGACATAGGATACCCGACTATAGCACATACAACTCTACCAAGTTGTCAAAGGAGAGCAACTTCTTCACCAAGGCAAGTGGCTCACTAGGAGCCCAATTCAACATAAGTTTCCCCATATGATGAAGGAACTTGATATAATAGAGACCACTACTTCCTAAAGGGGGGAGGATTGATCTAGGTGGATATTGGTGGTTACCCACCTCTTCCATTGACTCAATGGTTCTTTATCTTCTTGAAAATTTTCCATGTTTTTTTGGGTCCCAAACTTCCAGGGCCATTTTGAGGCCCTATATGATATTTTTTTGCAATTTGGGGGGTTAGGGGTAGCCATGGCATTCCCTAGCCCTCGTTGAAAGTTATAGTCATCTAATAGTTCTTTCCAATGAGCTACTATGCACCCCAAATAAAAATTGTATGTAGAAGTTGTGCCCTAGGGAAGTCGATGTACCAACGAACCACTTCATGATAAAATGAAGATTTTGGAGCTATAAAAGTTCTTTCTTTATTTTAAAAAGCCATTATTTTAATATCTTATAATAGCTTTTGTAAATACATGTAACTCTCATCCCTCCCTTAAAAAATAAATACACCATTCAAACCAATTTATATTTTATAATTTTCTATTATTTAAATTAGATTTTTACTAAATTATTGTGCTTTCTAAATATACACCATCTCAAAATTGAAAATTGACTTAATATTTCAAAATACACTCCAAAATAACATCTCTAATATTATATATATAAAAAAGCTCCGGGTGTCAACCGGTTGTGATTCCTCCGAGGAGAGAGGAGAGAGATTTTGGTTTGGGTCTAGGGTTTGAAGAAGTGTAAATTTAAACAATGTAGGGTTCCGAAATGCTCTTTCTTTCTTTACTCACATCGAAAATAATAATATCGGAGCTTCTCTGCTATCAGCTGACCGAAATAGCGAACGCAGAGACTCGAACAATGGCAACCACCACCAAGAAGACTGTGAGTAAAATGCACATTCACGCACTATCCAAATCCTCAAAATTGTATTTTAGCGTATGCAGTGTCGGGATCTCAAATAGCTGCTAGTGAAAATGTAATTTTATTCATTTTTGTTATTATGCTATGCATTCTGTTGCAGAAGAAGACTCACGAGAGCATCAACAACAGGCTTGCCCTTGTAATGAAGAGTGGCAAGTACACTCTGGGTTACAAGACTGTTCTCAGGTCCCTCAGGACTTCCAAAGGTGCTTTCAATAAACTATCTTTGAATCCATGTACTGTATACAGCTTTTAGGCACCTAATAACTTCAAATCTAAGCTCTCAAGGCACTCCGCAGTTAAAACCATAAAGTTTAATATGGGTATGGTGATTCAAAGGCTCCGGCGTGTATATCATATGACCTATTGTTTGTGATTGCAGCACATTGTTAGGCAGAATGTCCATTTAGCTGTCAATTCAACATAGACTGGATTGCAGCAACAGTAGATTGTACCGCTTTTCCTTTTACACTGCATCTTCCGTAAATTTGGTATTTACGTCCTTTAGAGGTGCCCCGCTTTTTTATTCACTTCCCACCTTGTGATTGTTTGTCTTTGCGACGCCTTCTTAATTGCATATTCACTGATGATCAAAGTGGCATGTCTTCGGTTGAGGATTTGTTGTGATTGTTGCCTTTGTGATGTCTGTTTAATTGCAAGCATACTGGAAATCAAAGTGACATACCCCTGATTGAGGATTTGGTTTTATCTTAACATTATTATGACGATTCTTTGTAAATTTGGTGCAATTTTATTGGATGCATTTTTGTGATGGTTAAGGTGACCATTCTTTGTAAAATTGGTACAATTTTATCTGCTGTAGTGTTTTTGTGATGCGAAGGGTAGCTGAATTTATTCATCGCAAATTAAAACAACCATACTTATAGTTTCTACAGAGATTTTTTTTTTTTTCAAGGATCGCCTCGTAGGATGCCCCTCTTCCCTGGAATATCCAGATGGAGGGCAGCTGAATCAGCCGCAACAATGAAGGGTAGGTTAGTTGCCCCGAGGGACTTGACCGAATTTGAACCAGTGAACTATGGTCTGCCCATTTGCAACATGCCTTGGGGCAGGGTTCAACCATTTGCCCAAACCCTTGGGGCACCTTTACTATCTGTTGCCCAAACCATTTGCATAGGCAAAGGAGTAGAAATTCCTCTGCGTGATCCTGATTTTACTTCAGCTTCAACTTAAACTCTAATATTCTTTTGGTCTAGATTCAAAACCAGTACAGACAAATTCCTGAGTCATAACACTAAGCCATAACTGCACTGAGAGAAGCAAGGCAAATTCTACAGCCCGAGTGGGGGTGGGAGTGATCCATGGCCTCTTTCCGTGCCTGTGTAAAGTTGTTACATTGAATGTGATCATTGTATTGACTCTTTCCGTGTCTGTGTAATGATGTGAATCTAGATGTTGCATCAACACTTTCTGTGTCTGTACAACTGTACGTTGGGTGCAGAGATTATGAGTATGAAACGTTGACCTTCGCAAGCTCACGGTGCATATCGGACTTGGGCTTATATAGGTCTGGTCTGGTTATGCTACGTAAAGAATTTTAAAAAGAGTCTTGCTGCGGTCAACAAACATAGTCTAATAATTACAAAATTCTTAATGAAACCTCTTTAAAGGAGGTTTATCGAAGGATACTGAACAAAAGTTGGAAATTAGCAAAGAATGGTTTATCGAAGGATATTGACAAAAAGTTGGAAATTAGCAAAGAATGAAGATTTTAGAACCAAACCTGCTTTGCACAGTGATGGTGATGGCTTTCTTTAGAATTGCTGGAGATCAACTTGACTTCTCGTGGGCTTGCTCTTGGATGTATTCTTGTCTTCTCCTCCTTTGGGTTTTTTGACTTGCGTGTTTAAGGTTTTCTTTCAACTTCTAAATTGAATTTGTGTGCTGGCATTGAAATTTAATGTTTGTTTAACTGTTCCTTTTTAAAAAATTTTGCTTTTTTATTTTTATTTTAGAACTTACAGTAATCCCAGAGAAAATTAAAACATATGTTTCAGAACACAATATTTGGGTAGTTTTGCCTGCATTCTGTTTTCTTTATAATTCACCATAGCATACAAGGTTAATGAAAACACCAAAACATTAACTCAAATAATTTTATTATAATTGCAATTCTAGAGCTCTGTGCCCTAAGGGGCCCTCTAATAAGGCAAAAATAGGGTTTCAATGAGGTGTTTTTGTTACTGTTTTTATTTTTCAAGGATGGGCCTTGCCAACAAGCTGACACATGTGCTTGACATGTAGTTGGCCAGTTCAATCATATTGGCTGAAAAAGCCGATCAGTTTCAGCCTAGTTGGTCTGATTTGGTTAATGAAATCAACAAAACATTGACTTTAATAATTTTATTATAAGCGCAATTTTAGAGCTCTGTGCCCTAAAGGGCCCTCTAACAAGGCAAAATTAGGGTTTCAATGAGCTGTTTCTGTCTTTATTTTCTTTCAAGGCTGGGCCTTGCCAACAAGCTGACACATGCTGGCATGTATTGGTCAGTTTGACCATATGGGCTGAAAACTGATCAGTTTCAGCCTAGTTGGTTTGATTTGGCTGAGTCTGTAACCCTGTTTACAAAAACCCGGTTGTTGTTTCATTTCCCTTGGTGATGTGATTGTTTTCAGCTTGTTTATTCAACAAGGAAACCCTAACAAAAATAGGTTCATAGATAGGTTAGTCTTTTGTAGTGATGATTTTTTAGTTTCAACTAGTTTTATAAACCTCAGATTGTAAAATAGTGGAAGTTATGGTATTTTAAGCTTTAGCATTTGTGTTACAAGTACTTAGTTCGAATTCAGCAACAATGTTATTTGAGAAATATTTGATAGTGCAAGAAAATATGATAAAATTTGCCATTAAATCAGATCAGTCGTTGACCCCTTCAAGGTGATTTCAACAGGCTTCACTTCAAATAAACACTATTTTTTGGAATTAAACATGTTGAGATGTGATTTTTATAGCCATGTTGTAGATGTATCACATTGTTGTTTCACAAAATAAACTCACACTTGTACCAGAGGGGAAGGCTGAGCAAGGAAGCATAAAGAGTCAAGACCGATTTTGTGGGTAATATCCCTAGGATAATTTTTTTCTCCAAGATGGTCCTTAGCCAACAGCCCCTTATAGCCACCAGCTAGCTTATTGTGCCATTTTCTCTACCATTTGAGACAGCCATGTGGTCCCTTGCCCATCTTGCCATGATCGTATGTTTGAAGGTGGGCTTCCCAAATTTAAAGGTATGCCTTGTCATTTGGAAATTGAGTTTTTTAGTTTGCTTATCATGGACACTTTTGGGCATGGATTAATGGGGGAATTCGACGGAAAGAATGGGCTAGGTCTGTGCTTTTGTTACCTAGACCCCTTTTAGAAATTAACCTTGGATTCTAGTCTCGTGGGTCTCTTTTACTGACCATTTGGTTGCGTGTGTGGTCCCATTCCATTCATTATTACTCCATTCATCATTTCTCCCGCTTAGGTCCACATTCCTCCATTGGGTCCACATAGGGTTAGCTTGCCCCTTCCCCTTGCCCACACCTTGGGTCATGGCTTGGAATGAAGCCCAGAGGTTAATACAATTGAAAAGAAAGATAAAAGCATATATGACCACATTCAATAGGAAATTGTACCACAAAATGCAAAAGATGGTCGGGACAAATACATTTAGCACATGGGCAAAAGCCAATACATGAGATCTACCCCATCATCATGGCCCTCACCCTAGTTCCTACAAGTTCTGTGAGCTTTCTTCATCATATAGGAACCCATGATTGTCCCAACCTCTAGTGGGCATTGAACCGCCACACCTTAAATGGGGGAATTCATTGCTATATCTTAGATTCTTATACATCATGCTCTAACCCCTTAAGCCTCGAGCAATTAATCAAAGAAAAGCATGAAAAGGCAAAAGGCATAAAAAGAAGGGTGGAAAAATCAAGGCCAAGGTGCCTCATGTACCACGATTTCTCCCTCTTATTAGCTACCCTTGTACCCCAACATGTGACCCATGGCTGCCCCTTCTCATTCCCTACTTCATTCATCTATCTGTCACATGCCACCACCTTTTGATATCCCCCTTTAGAAGTAGAAACCACCTAATAGGATTATTGGTTAACCCCATTTGGAGTTTAGGAGACATTGGCACATCTCGAAGCCCATTATGGAAGGGCAGACTATTATGAAGTCCCCACCTATGGTCCATGATTAGGTAAGCTCATTTACTCGATTTCTCTAATGACTTGTTGTACTAGAAGGCTAGGGGATGCATTGGATCTTATGCAAGATTGCAAATGGTTTCCATCTTGGGTTTGGTCTCCTTATATGTGTCCTAATTGTTGATTTTTGGTAGCATCAAATGTGCTCTAAGCCTCAAAATTTGCAGGGAGGCTAGAACACATGTATTCCAGAATACCCAAAGATCGTTTTGGGAAATTCCACTGGAGACGGTTTTATTAAAATAATTAATTATTTTTAATGGATGCCTAAGTCTAAACTTAGGAAATTAAAATAATTAAAGGGTATTAATTAAACTGGGGGTGAAACTTCTAGAAGAAGACGAGGATCAAGCCAAAATGATTTGAGCCATTGATTAAAATCTAATATGGGCCGTTGATTGATGAATGAGAGGATTATAAGAAGAGGCCTGATGGGCATTTGGAAAACACATTGAGTGAGAGATCAAAGATCGATTTTCTCAAGAAAGCAGCATAGTAGTTGCCAAAGAAGGTGATCGAGGAGATTTCTTGTAGTGAGGGGTAGGGATAATTTTTCGGAGGAAGTTTTCCTGATCCAGAGAGTGTAAGGCAGAGAGTAGTCCGGAGAGGCAATGCTAGGCCATGTAGAGGCATCATAGAGCTATGCTGTGGCAGTGCAGAGCTTCAGAGGGAGCTCATATTTTTGTTGGGGAACAATCAGGATCTAGTGTTGGAGTCGAGGTGTGAGACCAGGATGACAGAGGGTTTACGTTTCCTGCGAGTAGAGGATCGAGAGGAGATGCAGTGCAGTCCCAACAGTAGTGAGGCAGTAACTGCGTGGGTGTGGCGCAATATTACGAGAGGCAACGTAGAGGCTCATCTCTAGCACATATCAGTGCCAGATTTCCCAGTGACAGGGTGAGATCATCTCACTATCTTTTTGTCCAGTTAGATCTTTGTATAGGATTGCCAGTTTGGGCATCCGAAGAATTGTACTAAAAAATTACTGCATAATAATACAAACCCTCAGTCGCTGCACCGATTTTCCCACATTGGGTTTTTCTGGGGACATTTGTCCAAAAACCACAGTGTCACTTGTGTGTGCTATTCCCCCGACCCCTCTTGCTTAGTTCTTGTTTCCACATTATTTAAGTTGTGAAGGCTGCAATTGTATTTATTTCGATATTTACCTTATAATAATACTGTAAATAACTTGATTCAGTAGGAGAAATGTAATCAGTTGTTGCAGTGGTGATTCAGGGATTTAAAATTTAACACTAATCCTCTAGAGAGCCACATTGGCACATGAAGGGTGAGCATTGAGAGCCATGGGACTCCATAGCAGCAAATTGAACTCCATGGATCCCTACAGCCATTCAGAGATTGTTCATGGTTCACTTATTGGATGAGGAGGATGCACCTGATCCATCATGCTCAACTGGCTCCAGTCTACACCATACACTTGGCAGATGATCCAGGACTTGCACGATGATGTGGCACCACCTACACCATCATCCTAGCCCTTGTAGGCAATCTATAGGCATTTTCGATTTGTTTGGAGACCCATGAGGACACGTATGTGCCCCCACGTCATTTGGAGCACCACATGTTATTATAAAGGGCCAACCTCTTGTCCACTGCTTTGGAGGGTCCTAGTCTTCATTGTGGCACCCACAGACCTCATTAGGCCTCTTAGAGGGCCCTACAACATGCATAGATTATTATTTGACCTCTTGAGAGGCTTACTTTTTCATATATGAGCTAGTTTGGTGGGCTTGTCACCAAAAGTTGAATTATTAGGACATTATTTTATTTTTGGGGCTTATGTAGGCCAAGGAGGCTAATTCGAACTCCTAAGTTGTGTAAAAATACAAGTGGGATGAGCTCATTTGCTCATCATCACTTTGGTTTGGATCTCATATCTTCCTTGAGATTTTTGCACTTTTTCTAGAGGATGAAGTGGAGCTTTATGGATAAATTTTGATGTGGATATTGGTTTATCTTTTCTTGGAGCTTCTCTCTTGTCAATTGTGAATGGTTGGATATACTTTGTTACATGTAAGTACATGTCTTTTAATGTTATTCTTGTTTACTTTGTCATATACGTTGGAATGGGATTTTCGCGTTTCTAGGGCTAATTGTTGCATGCATTTACTGCTTAAAATTGTAGAATTTGTCTCTATTATAACATCTCTCAAAGTATGGGCTATGTAATATGAGCGAAATCTCCTAGGGGTAATTCTATCAAAGAATTTGACCTTGATAAGCCATTCCTTTTGCACATCAAAGTATAAAAGCTGCAAGGTTGCTTCTTCTTGACCTAGAAGGAGAGCGAAGTGATCTTGAGGCCTCCTTGACTAGGAACCAAGAAATCCTACTCATATTCATCATGGACTCCATTCTCCCAAAGATTAAAGCACTGATCTACCAAGGGTGGTCACTAAAAATCATATTCTTTCACCTCCTTCCAAGTCCAGCCAAGTTGGGGTACCTAGGGCATCAATTTCCCCACAAGCTAGCCACCAAAAAAGTCCGATCTCCAAGGGTCTCCTGCATTGGCCTTTCCTTGAGCTCTCCTCCACTTTTGAAGCCATTCCAAAGGTGGAATTGGGAGAAAAGCCAAGCCTTAGCTCCAGGATCAAATCTTGCCCTGCTATCCCCAAGGCTAGTACCTTATAGTGTCAAAACAACATCTTCAAGTGAAATTATTTATTTGATCCTTTTTCCCACCTTGTCTATGGTAAGAATATCATTGGTTGCTACATACTTTCCTCATACCCTAGACTGGGTCCACTTGGCTTTGTGTGGTCCCTCTCTTTTGAAATATCATTCTTCAAGAACCATTCGTGATACCACTTCTAACAAGGATTTAGGGATGGGGGAACCCCTTCATAAGTCTTGTCCCATAAACCTAACTCTCAAATCCTCTCTTCCTTTCCCTAGAATACATAGCACCTTTGCTTAAGAAGCAAGCAAGCTCCATCCTTCAAACTCCTATGGGAAAGGGTTTATTTGGGTCACTCATATCTGTTGATTTATCCCTCATAAGTGACTCCATACATACTGGGTTTCCTCCCATCGGTGAAAGTTTGTAAATAGAAGGGAGCCTTAGTTGAGGTTACAATGGGCTAAGTCTCCATTTGTTGCCCTTGGCCTAGCATTTGCCCTTTAGGGATCCCCCTTAGGTCCCTTGCTAGTTTGAGTGGTAACAGAACCTGCAACCAGTCAACCATTATGTTAGTAGGAGACACAACTCTTTGTGGCTGCCCCCATTGGCATAAGGATCATGGGTATTACATGTTGTTGTGCACCAGTGCGCACAACTAATGTGGGATAACACACTAGACAAGACTCTTTTAATTAAATAAATATGCTTGAACATTTTTTTCCCTATAAAACATATGATCCACTTACTACCATCTTAAAAAGCTGAATGTAATCTCACAAATGTGAGTGAGACTAACTAGATAGGGAGTGCCTTTTAATGTGACCAACCTGGAATAGAAAGGGAGGTGCTTTTAATGTGATCTAGGCTAAATAGAAAGGGAGTGACTGAGAATTGCATGAAATGATTTAACTATGAAATAGTTTAGGGTTCAATTTTTTTTTTCTTAATTCATAATAGGCCCGATGCCAATCATTGATTTGAACCACATAAGAATGCTTCAGCAAATATTTCAATGTAGAGTTGGTATAAATGGGGCCATCCCCAAGGATATGGAGCACACTCTGCAGAGTCAAGGCCTGAGGGAAGGCTTCCAAATTCAAATGGAAGAACTTGATAGCAACAGATGTTTTCATCTCCTGTTCTCAGAGAATTTGATGGCAGAAAACATTCGCTGTGGACAATGCCTTGTTCTCGGTCTCATGTTTGTATTGATAAGGTGCCTCTATTTGCTTGTTTGCAGTCAACAGTGGACATGGTGATTAACTTCGCTGTATTTAATTGCCAGTTCTTACCGATAGCTCATTTTCATTTAAAAAAAAAGTGGTAACTTGCTTATATTTGTTGATCCTATTTGCCTATTTAGTGGGTCCACTGTTTTCCTCAATTCATTATCGCGGTGCTCCTTCCAGTTTCTGTGTTTTGATGTAATACTTTCCTTGCTTATAATTCCATGCAACACTGTTTTCAGTTTCCTCCTTATTTGATTGATTCCTAGAGGCTGGTAATGATGGCAGCTGTTGCCTATATTTACCACATAAAAATGTAAAATGAAAAGGGGAGAGGGTTGACAGAATGTCATATCTTCTTGGAATGCGAGATATCTATGGAGGTTCTGAAAGTGCTCAAGTGTTCCTCAAACTCTCCTGATGTTTTTAGGTCATGCATGTTTTGACAGCATTTAGATACTGAATTAAGTGTTGCAATATATTTGGAAATCTCTCGTGGGTTTTTTAAGCCGTAGAAATCCTTATATGTACTATTTACATGCATAGTGATAGCAAGTATCTTTGAATATGTAAAGACTATAAACCTAAATCTTTTTGTCTTGATGCTGCAGGGAAGCTTATAATAATTTCTAATAATTGCCCTCCTCTACAAAGATCAGAAATTGAGTATTATGCCATGCTTGCAAAAGTTGGAGTGCATCATTTCAATGGAAGTAAGTTTTGAGCTTCTATGAATTTATTAAACTTCATGACTGCATTTTAATGAAACGTTGTGAAGTGATATGGCAATTTTTTCCTTATCTATGCTGTCTACATGTGATCTTTAGCCATGTATAGTGTTGTACTTTTAAGGACTCCAAGATTTTGTGTCCAGATTTTGGTTTGTGTTCAGTTCAAACCATGCAATATTTGTCTCTGCCATTTGAATTGAGTTGATGACAAGGCATGTTGTCTAGGGGTGAGCTTTCAGTCTTTTTAGTGATATATTCATTGGCTTTGTTAGAAGTACTACCTATATGGTTGTTTTCATCTTTCAACTGGTTCTCCTACAGTGTCTGGACCCTATATTACTCTTGTGGCAATAAATTCTGTTATCCTCTATAACCTCAATAAATATCATTGAAACAATCACATTGCTATCCTTCAGTAGGGAGAGTCGTAGGGAAACCTATGAATGTTGGTATCCTAGAATTGGAAATCCACCAAGTATGGCAAAAAAAAACCAATTTTTCATTATGTGAAATATCACATGCTTGAGAATGCTAGATTGGCAGTGATAAGTTTTTATAACATGAATTGGTTTGCTTTCCTTGGATCTCTAGGTTGTTTTTTTGTTTTGTTTTCTTATCTGATGAGATGTCACTAACAGTCAATTTACTCATTATATGATGTGACAGATAACGTGGATTTGGGGACTGCATGTGGTAAATATTATCGTGTGAATGTTCTTAGCGTAACAGATCCAGGTAATTACAACCAACAGGGTTTGAAGTTTCCAATTGCCAGGAATAGATTTGCCTATTTAACAATATTTGCTAAACCAAACTTATTTTGTTCTGTTGGTGAGTTACTTCTCCTGTCTTGTTCATACTTACAGGTGACTCTGACATTATCAAGACAATGGAATGATTGGAATAATTGGACAGATGGCCTTTTTGTCAGTTTAAAATTCTCAAGAAGACTGGTGGAGAAGTTCCCAGTCAAATTTTTTCAGCCACAAGCATATTATATGATTTTACAATGTTGCAGTGAGATTAATCACTATTTTTTCCTCACAGCTCATCGGAGTTTTGTGTCAGATTGATTTTTAAATTGTATTACTAGTTTATTTGAGTTAAAAGGCTATTGTATTTGTGCAGCCTTGTGTTGATCGCTTATGAGGGAATGTTTTATGATTTTAAACTATCCTGTGTCATGTGGTCTTTTCCAAGTTGGCCTGTTGTGTAGGAATAAAAGTTTAGTAAATTACTTCACTTATTTGGTAATTTTTTATGTGTTTCTTTTCAAGAAGTGCCTTTTGTTTGTTTGGCACTTCATAAGTTTGTTTATGGGAAGATTAATGTATTGCTTGTTATTCAGTTTATTCAAGGGTTATGAGATTTTTATGATGCATGCTTTTTCAGTTTCTGCTTCATATATCATGTGGGTATTAATATTGATGTTAGTGAATTGGTAGGGCATATTCACATCCAGTGCTTTTCTATTATGATCCGAATTTTATATGCTTTTTGGATTTTGTATGTTCCAGCTATGATTTATTCGGGCATCTCCATGATGAGCAGTGCATACTATTTGATATGCGCAATCAATTGCTTCCATGCAAAACTCACTCTTGTCGTTCACTTAGAGAGACTGAGTGGCCAAGTTCATTTATGGAAGGCATACATTTATGGATGTTTTAATTGACCCTGTCCATGGTACCACTCCATTGAATGCTTGGTCATCTTTGTTCTTTTCATTCTGGTGTGATACCTCCCTTTAGCTACACATAAATCTCACTGCGGGCAGCCCAAAATGCTATCGTTTTTTTTCTTGCAGTGTTCGGCTGACTACTCGAGCACTGGCAATCCATGAATGTCACTGTGTGGTTTATTAGACAGTCTCTTTCTTTTGAAGTCTGGCAGTCATATTTTTGTGTGCTCATGCATTAATGTTCTAGATAAATGGTGGTGTCCTAGAAATCCTGGACAGGAATATACATTGTAAGTGCATTGTAGACCGTAGTTGGGCTCTCCAACAGAAAGGAGTACAACCCTCATAAATCACAGAGTTGTATGAATTGTCTTCCTAATTGAGAATGGTCTATTTTGCTTTTCATAAACCAGAAGTCCGTTTCTTGCTTGTCATGGTGCTCTTCCCCTTTTGCAGGTATGGGTTAGACTTTTGAGCCTAGATGCTCTTAGAGCCTTAGCCGTAGCACTTCCTGAATCAAGAATAGTAATTTTAGAAACATTTCAAGTTTACATATTTGGATTTTTCAGGTGTATCTGTATCACTATATTCTTTTAATGTATCTACCTCTTACAGATAACGATTCTTGCTTTGTACTGGTTTATAGGTTTGCTTTCAATTTTTGCGGCAAACTTTAGGGAACCTTTCTCAATTTTGAAATCTCAAATTAAAGTTACTTTTCCTTTCAATCACTGTGCTTCATCATACACAATTTCATTTCATATTAGAGCTTCATCTGCAACCACATGGGTTTTATATTCATTAACAAATGCCTACATATCTATGTACCTAGCATTGATAACTGGTTTGGCAACGCAAGATTTTGCTTACTTCGATTATCTGGTTTAGAAGGGAGATAACCCTGCCACACTACAAGTGTGCCTTTGTCCAAATGTTGTAGCCTGAATAAAAGGAGATGTTTGCTGCGGTATGGATTCGTAAAACACAAACAGATTGTATTCTTCCTTTGTGAATATGTAACATATGTTCCGTTAGAAATTAATATACACGTGACATTCAAAAGCCAAGATGGGTACGCTGGACCCCTTTCCCTCTCTGTGTCTGCTTGACCAAGTTAAAGAATATGGTACCTTCCCTATAAAGGGCATTCTTTGCTGAAACTTTGAGAGCCAAATTTATCTAAATTCTAAATCTTAGGTTCAAGGTAAATATTAGTCTCTTGACAACATCCCCGGAGGAGATACTTGTTAATCTGATAACAACCCACACTCTTCAGCAAACTTTTGAATAATCCACTTAGTCCCCTAAAACCTCCATTTCACCGAAGCAGATAGAATATTCTAAACAACAACGCAGCCCCAAATTTGTTCTGACAACTTAGCAAGTCAACATATTATGCTTAATCTCATTATGAGCGTGGGAGGCTGCATAATATCTATTCGTAAGCTTGGTACATTTGACTAGAGATGCTTTATTTCTCAAAGTGTTGTAAAATACACATCAATGCAATACTCCCGAATCCCGATCCCACCCTAATACTCGATCCTTGTACTTTTTTACCTCCCATTTCACTTCATTTTAGATGACATGCTGCTTTTTACTAATTGGTTGAAATGAATTTCGTTGTTGAGGTCTTTGCATCAATAATAAGGGCCCACAGTTTTGCGTGGAAAGTGATTTTTTATTGGAAATCGGTTATTTTTTTTTTCCAAAAAATTCGACCACAGGAGTGTTTGAATCGCTTTTTGTTGGCTGAAATGGATTCAGCACCATTTTCAGCACCATTAGAAACCCCTGGGCATTAGAAACCCTGGCTATTCAAAACTGTTGCCTGAATTTACTAAAATTTCTGCCAAATTTTATTAAAATTTAGCTAGAATTTCCACTAATTTCCCAGAAAAAATGTATCCTCGTTACTACTAACTATAATAATAAGGGGCCTTTTACTATAATAATAAGGGGCCTTTTAGAAGACTTTTCAATCCCTTTTAAATAGGCGCTAGCTTTTTAGAAGACTTTCCAATCCCTTTTAAAATAGGTGCTAGCTTTTTAGAAGACTTTCCAATCCCTTTAAGCTTAATCAAACAATCATTAAAAATTTTCCAATCCCTTTTAAAATAGGCGCTAGCTTAATCAAACAATCATTAAAAATTTCGGACTTGTAGCCGTATCAATTAATATGATGTATGTGGGTGGTTTTTTTGGTTTTGTTTTTATTCATCAGTTTTTATTTAACCCCAAAAGCAGCATTAACTTGGCATGATTTTTTTCGCAGAGGGAGATTTAGTCCTGTGTTCCTCATATTCCATCATTGATGATAGCCCGCATGCAGTTGTTTGTGTACACCCATTGTCAAGTTGCTTTATCCTTTGAGTACGATAGAGATCATGTTTAGGAGCACGTGACCTTGAAATTTCGCAGGCCTTGGTTGCATTGACTATAAAATGACCACAGGGGCTTTATCTTGTTTAAGAGCAAATGGTCTTGAAATGTGAAAGGCTTATACTGCATTGGCAATAATAGAGACCTCAAAGGTCAAAGACCCGTATTGCATTGACAGTAATAGAGACCACAGGTGTGTAGAATTTTGAATTGGGTTGCAGGGACAATAATAGAGGGCACAGGTGTGTAGAATTTTGAATTGGGTTGCAGGAGTGTGTGGAAAGATGCATTACCCCTAATTATCCTTCATTATCCCTCATGGTCGTTATAACCTATGTATTTTTATTTTATTTTATTTTTTGTTTTTTAAACATTTTATTTAAGTACGGCTAGTTAAAAAACTGCTGATGACTCATTAAATTAGTTATAGTTTAATTGATGGTTACTTGGTTGATCCTTCTAGTAGTCGTATGTGTTGGACACCTAATCTTCTATGGGTTGGTGTAGAATGTGAACAGCCATGAGAGTCCAAGAGACCTTGGGATGTGGAACCCAATGGTCACACGAATGTACTATAAATGTATATCATTGTCAAATAATAGATGTACTCTTGCCTTTAATATTCTGTTGCTACCATGTGTGTGTTTAACATGGTATCAGAGTGGGGATCTCTAATCCTGCTCTAATTTGAGCCACCTATTTTGTGGCCATTTCTGTCATGCCATTTTGAATCTGCTCAGTGGTTTCACTCAGTCGTTTCTTTGTAATAATTTGTTAAAAAAAACGCCAAAAATTTTGTGTCAGTGCTGACACAACATTTTTGTACCTTCATTTTTGTCAAGTGTTACGTTGAGTTTTCCTTCTCTTTGGTGTGTAAGGGATTGAATTTTTTTGCCTTCAAAATAGGAGAAGAAATCGTGCATTGGCTTTGGAAGGCTCATTTGGTCTAGGCACTGCTCTTGTTCTTTTATGACACAACATTTTTGTACCTTCATTTTTGTCAAGTGTTACGTTGAGTTTTCCTTCTCTCTGGTGTGTAAGGGATTGAATTTTTTTGCCTTCAAAATAGGAGAGGAAATCGTGCATTGGCTTTGGAAGGCTCATTGGGTCTAGGCACTACTCTTGTTCCTTTAACGCTCCCTTCTCTGCAGCTACCTATCTCCCTAACACTTTGTTGTTCTCACTCGTCGACACTGTTACCTTTGACACCAGAACCCTAATGCTACTCAACGTTATGTTCTCACTCGTCGGCATTGTTACCTTTGACACCAGAACCCTAATGCTACTCAACGTTGGTATCTCTACATACGCTCATTTTTCGTGTCAGGGATTACTCCAGTCTCTCCACCTTTTGTTTGATTCCCAAACCTTGCAACCTCTATCCAAAATTAAAAAAAAAAATAGTAGATGCAAGAGTAGAAACATGACTAGAGACATGGACTCCACCATTTGAGTTTGCATTTGAGTTATTGTCTATGTTTGTGATCGGAGAAGAGGCGAAATCGTGAATGTTGATTGAAAGACTCAGAATACGGTTGAGGCAGGAGGAAAGCTCAAAAGGGAATTTGCATTGCGCTTGTCAAATTCAGTTGAGCTCTCTTTGGTTTACTATTTGAAGGTTTAATGACCCAAATTGCATGTCTATTAAAAAAAATCTGATATTCATTGCCAGTGTAGGAGCTTCGAAGCACTAGCCAGCGATAAAGCCTAGAGCTCATCAACAATTGCGACGACATTGGAATATTCATTGATGACGTTGATATAGTCGACACCCCAAACTAAGAATGTGTCTCCCAGCAATGATAACTAACAATTGAAGGTGTTTTTGGCCAATATATAGAATGTCTCAACTATTTCTGGCTATGGTTCACCTCGCAACAATTCACATGCCACAACCATTGGATTTTCTATGTTGGTCTGTCTATGACCAAATGTACTCGAAGATTTTGCTTTAAAATGCTCACAAGGTCGCTGATGTAATTTGTTGTTGCGTTGGTTCTATTTTGTGTGTCGTGGACATGAGAGGCCAAGTGGTGCATGCGCTGAGCAAGATGACTATAATATTTGTTTGTGCATTTATTTCATATGGTTTGGATGTGCAAAGACACCGTCGGACCGAGCCTAAAGTGAACACCTTTTTGTGTGCACATCTCTACGTCAGCTAGTAAGGCCAAAGGACTCGTAAAGACTTTATGAGCAGCATGATTTGTCTAGTCTTGCTACAAGTATGACAATAAAGTTGCCACTGTCTTTGATAGTAAACTGCCCATCTCCATTGTTCACAAGCAAAGTGGAATTATTTCCATAGAAAGTAGAAAATTGACAGTATTCGTGTCATCCACCTTCACAAGTGCGGCAATCACTCAAAGGCTGGTAAGTCGTAGGTATTCAAATGGTCGTGTCTTGTTGACAATGTTTAGAAAGGATATAGATATAAAGATATACGAGCTTTGAGGAAAAGGCTTCTAGTATCAGGATGTCCTGCAGTGGGAGATGAGTGCAACTCCGCCAAAATGTGGCTTTTAAGGGTGGATGTTGGTGATATCACGACTCTGTCCTTGTAGTGAAGAATTTCATCCTGCCAAGAGTAGCCTGCTGTGGAATTTGGATCCGCCTGCAATTGATTAATGAGTTGGGAGAGCCAGGGATGTGAAAACTATTCCTTGCGAGTCTCTTTAATCCATTCTGGAATGGGAAGGGAGATTGCGAGTAGGGTGCTTTCCTCCTCAAATTGGCATGATAACGCCTCTGCTACAATTTTTTCGTGCCTTTTCTTGTAAATTATTTCATAATCATATGCTAACATTTTGGTGAGCCATTATTTTGTTGTGGCGAGGATAGTCGTTGCTCCAAAAAATATTTAAGGCTTTGATGGTCTGTGCGGATTTGGAAATGCCGCTCCAATAAGTATGGTCGCTAGGTATCTACTGCATGTAAAATGGCCATCATCTCCTTCTCATAAGTAGATTGTCCTAGACTTTTCCCACTTAGTTGTTGGCTAGTGAGGGCCAAGGGTCAACCTTCTTGCATTAAGACCCCCCAATACCCAGACCTGAAGCATCACATTCAATCACAAAAGATTTGGTGAAGTCGGTTAGTGCTAATACGGGAGTGGAACACATGGCATGTTTGAGAGCTATAAAGCCCTGTTGTGATTCATCATTCCAGAGAAATGAATTTTTCCTGAGGAGTTGAGTGAGGGGTCTAGCAATGCGACCATAATTGCGGACAAATTTGCGATAGTACTCTGTGAGACTCAAAAATCCTCTCAAGCTCTTCAAGGTCTTTGGTTGAGGCCAATCCTGCATTGCCTGGATCTTTTTGGGGTCCACCCTGACACCTTCACGCTCAACAATGTGGCCCAAATACTCAACTTCTTCCATGCCAAAAGAGCACTTGGACATCTTGACAAATAATTTATGCTTCCGGAGCAGTTGCAAGAGCAGATCTACATGTTGAAGATGTGTGGCCCAGGTGCAATTGTAGATGAGGATGTCATCAAAGAAAACAAGGACAAATTTTCTGAGATATGGTTTGAGCAGGTGGTTCATAAGACTTTGAAAAGTGGATGGGGCATTACAAAGACCAAATGGCATGACTAGGAACTTATAATGGCCTTCATGAGTTCCGAAAGCAGTGTTTGGAATGTTTACTTCTTTCATGCGAATTTGGTGATAGCTTGAGTGAAGGTCGAGCTTAGTAAAGAATTGAGCCCCATTTAGTTCATCCAGGAAATCATCGACAACTGGGATGGGAAATTTATCTTTGATCGTCAACTTGTTGAGGGCCTTGAAGTTTAGACACATATGTCATTCCCCATCTTTCTTGAGCACCATGACCACAGGCGATGAATAAGGACTAATGCTGGGACGAATGACACCTACGTCCAAGAGTTCCTTGATGTTTTTTTCAATTTCATTCTCTTGGGCGAACAGATATCTATATGGGCACACATTTGGTGGTTGGGCCCCTGGGACCAAAGTAATGCTATGATCATGTTCCCCTCTTGAGTGTGGAAGCGCTCATGAGGCTTGTCAAAGACTGGTAGATGGTTGTTTAAGATCTTTTGCATCTCAAGATGAATATGAAGAGAAGTGGGTTCGAAGGCCTGGATGGCATTAAATTGGGCTATAACTCCGCAGTGGCCCTTTTTTAACAATTTTTCCATTCTATGTGAGCTGATGATAGAGGGATCACCCACCTGGAGTCCGCGGAGGGTATGTGTGTGGTTGTTCTGCTTAAAGCTCATATATAACTCCTGGAAATCCATTGTGATTGGGCCAAGTGTGCGAAGCCATTCAACACCCAGGACAATGTCGCACCCTCCCATATGTATGGCAAACATGTGGGTCTTTAACTGATAATCCCCCATTCGAAGTTTGACGTTTTCATAGAGGCCTTCACATTTCATTGTCCCCCCATCAGCGATTTGGCCCTGGAAGTTAGAGACTGCTCTGACAAAACAATGCACTGCTTTTGTGACTCTTTGATGGATAAAGTTATGTGTACTGCCACTATCAATCAAGACTACTATCAGGTGATGCTTAATAAAACCTCTGATTTTGAGAGTTTGGGGAGAAGAAATCCCTGCCAATGCATGCAGCTAGATAACTGGTTTTTCAGGTACATTGTCCGGCTGGTTGTCCTCATCTTCCTCCTCTAGTTCCTCAAGTGGTGGGACTTCCTCTGATGAACTGTGATCAATAGCATCAATTTGAAAGAATTTGGGCTCCTTGCATTTATGTCTGGGGGAGTATTTCTCATCACAGTAGTAGCACAATCTTTGCTTTTTTCTTTCCGCCATTTCCGCTGTTGACAACTTTTGAAGCTTGAGTGTTTGGGTAGTGCTTTGAGCCTGGGTGGGGCGACCCTTGGCTATGAAATTTGGGCAATTGGACTGGGCCGCTAACGCATGTTCCACTTCACGAGCTATCTTGCAAGCATCTAGCCATGAGATAGGGTGTTGCAGTCGGACATGGGCTTGTATGGCTTCTTTGAGACCACTGACAAAACATTCCAAGTAGACCTGATCTTGTAGACCTCCTGTGCGGAAATCTAAGGCTTCAAAGGCTGTAATATATTCGTTCACTGTTCCTGTCTGTCGGAGCTTAGTGAGATGACCCAAAAAGTTAGATTCATGGTCAAAGCGATCTATAAGAGCTTTTGTGAATGTCTGCCAAGTCACGAGCCTTCCATAGCAACGTTGTTGCTACTGCCACCATTGCCATCTTTCATTGTCCAAGTACATGCTACCCACACTAAGCTGAGTCGCATCATCTCTGATGTGATTCAGTGTGAAATATTGCTCCATTTGTGCTATCCATGTGGTCGGATGAGAGCCATCAAATTTATACATGTCCAGCTTGGGTGGTAGCATCTGGGATTGTTGGTGGTTGCCAAAGAGGTGAAGAGAATGGTCAGACTCGCCCTCAATGTTTTCATTGAAAATATATGCCTCCGCACGTTCCTCCATCTTGCCCTTTGCAAGTGTGTCAGCTAAGGTCTTTAGCGACGAAAATACTTCGTTCAACTTTGATTCAACGCTGTCGATCTTCTCATTGGCCATAGCTTGAGCTCTAGTTTGTACCATGCATCGATCCAATGCACTTAAAATTTGGGACTGCTCGAAAATTTTTTGACGCTAACAATTGAATGGTACCACCTTGCTCAGCTCATCGACCTGATCCTTATGGGCTAAGTCTCCTATAAGCGTCCTGGTAGGAACACTACAGTAGCTGAATCCAAGAAAAGTCAATGCTGCCCAAAGTCTTGCGAGAATCACGCCCAGGTATAGGAGCCCACACAAATACTCAGATATGTCGGCGAACCCTCAACTGCAGAGTATGAGTAGGAATGTGGCAGTGATCGAACCCCTGCTGCTAGATCTGAATGGTGGATCTGATTGTTGCGACTGCGACAGAACCCAAACTGTTAGATCTGGATGGCAGATATGATAGATCTGAATGGCGGAACTGATTGTTGCTGTTGCGACAGAACACCACTTGTTAGATTTGATCTGGCAAAGATGATGCGTGATCCAGAGAGAGACACGAGAACTATGGTCTCAAGGAGTGTCGGGTGCTACAGATCGCAATATACATAAGGGTCTAACAGTGGTACTCGGTCCAATCTTTCAGGGCACTAACCAAGGAGGATCAATCGTACCACCTCTTGTATTCCCTGCGTGCACGTCTCCCCAAATTTGTAGGTTTATGCCCTCAACGATCCCGTGGTTTAAAGACGCCGGAACATGTCCCTAGCCAATTTTTTTTTTTGCTAAAAATTGGAGATTCCACCAGCCCTAGAAAGTGCTATGATACCACTTGTTATGCTCTTGACCTGCGAGAAGATACCAAAATACAAAATTTGCGAAGAAATATACCCAGAACATAGAACAATAAGAAATAACAACAAGTATTTAATTATTCAGAAAGCAATGTTCACTTGCCTCTTCGAGGGGGCAACTTCCAATAGAGCTGGGCTCAATTACAAAATTAGACACGATGCTCCTCGAGGGGAGTCTCTATCCTTTATATAGGATTCATACATGCAATACCATGGGTCAATACCATGGTTCATATTAATACCATCTATCTAATACCATGGCCCATTTACAATTAATTGTGGTCCCTTCTTTAAATGCGGGCAACCATTTACAATTATAATATGGGCTTTATTGATTTTTTACTTAATATAACTATGACTCGATCCTATTACATAAATAAGGGGGTTAGGGTTGGACCCTAACAAGATCTAGAAGGTTTAGGGTACATTGCAAACAACCAAGCTAATCTTTTAGCCCTTTTCACTGGTATCTCTCTTGCGCTTTCATGGGAGATCAATAAGCTTGTAGTTGTAAGATACTTAGAGTTGATTATCAATGTGGTAAGGTAAAATCATACAAAATTTTACTCTTTTTTGGAGAGAGCCATAACAAATGGGTAAGCACACAAATTTCAGTGGTTTGAGCTACTTCCACATTTTCAAACAACTTAATGAAATCACATACTTTGGCAATAGAGGCTTCATCTATTTGCCAAGGATTTCTTTACACCTCTTTGGGGAGCCGTTTGCTCAATGTTCTCTAAAAGGTTATGTATTTATTCAAAACTTTGGTTGTGAACTTTGTTAGTCTTCACTATGTCAAATCATTAATCCACTATCCTTTGGGCATGGCATATGTTTTTTCAGGGTTCTCTATGCATTTCCAAATGGAGTTGGCTTGTACTTTTCTATTCTTAGGACAATACGCTCTCTAAAACCAAAGATCCTCTCCATGATTTTGCAAGGCGGTATAATCTACTCATCCTCTCATATGTCTGCGTTATATTAATCACTCCCTTCTCTCCCATTTTAACATGACATTGTTGGTTGGGATTGAATATACAGGGGGCCCCTTCACTATTGCTTCTTGGCTAGAGAAGGTTTTGTCTTTTGTTTTAGAGCTCACTCTTCTCATGTGCTCCCTCATGGAAGATCAACAAGCTTGTAGTCGTAAGATACTTAGAGTTGATTATCAATGTGGTAAGGAAAAATCATACAAAAGTTCACTCTTTTTTGGAGAGAGCCATAACAAGTCAATAAGAAGCACACAAATTTCAGGAGGTTAAGCTACTTCCACATTTTCAAACAACTTGATGAAAACACATACTTTGACAAAGAGGCTTCATCTATTTGCCAAGGATTTCTTTACACCTGTTTGAGGAGCCGTGTGCGCAATGTTCTCCAAAAGGTTATGTATTTCTTCAAAACTTTGGTTGTGAACTCTGCTAGTCTCCACTATGTCAAATCATTAATCTGCTATCCTTTGGGCATGACATGTTGTTTTATGCATCTCCATGCATTTCCAATTGGAGTTGGCTTGTACTTTTCTATTCTTAGGACAACACTCTCTAAGACCCAAGATTCTCTCCATGATTTGTAAGGTGGGATAATCTTTGCTCATCCCCTCATATGTATGCATTGTTGTATTAACCACTCCCCTCTCTCATTTTAACATGACATTGTTGGTTGGGATTGAATATGCAGGGGGGGCCTTCACTATGGCTCCTTAGCTAGAGAAGGTTTTGTCTTTTGTTTTGGAGATCACTCTTCTCATGTGCTCCCTCTTTATTTAGGATCCCCCTCTCATGCTTTGTATTTTGTGTTAAATTTCTCTTTAGAGCAACAAAGAGGTTTTTGCTCATCCTTTATATCTTCTCATTTTTCCCCATATTAATCCCTGGCATTTGTCTTATTCCATGCATTTTTCTTGCCCTTATCTCTTGTTGGCATTTTCCTTTTGACCTTAACTCGATATCTTTCTTCTAGCCTTTAGATTGCTCTTCTCATATTTCGTTCAATCTTTCCTTTCCCTAAGATTTGTGATTCAATTCTTGGTGTTTGTCTCCATTTGAAATTCCCCAATTCTCTTCTATGGAGCTCAATGCCCTTTTTGTCCCTTTTTGAATTCTCTTGCAATCAATGTTTCACTTAGGTTGGAAGGTGAGATTCATGATTCGATACTTGGCATTCTTCTCCATTTGAATTCCCCCCATCCTCCTCTACGGAGCTCAATGTTCCTCTTGGTCCTTTTTTGAATTCTCTCGCAACTAATGTTTTGAATAGGTTGGAAGGCGAGGACTCGGAAAATAAAAGAGGATAGCAATCATCATGTAGACACTCAAAATCCGTCAACACTCTTTCAACTCATGGGGGTGGTTTTTTCATTATGAAAAAGGAGAACAAAAAGTTGAAGAGGAATTGGGTCCTTTTCATCATATGAGAATCCTAGTCATTCATCAATTGCTTATCATGCTTTGGTGAAGGAACTTGGTCAACCAAAATCAAGGAAGTCATAATTAGGAAGCATTGGTCCAAGGACATGATAATGAAAACCATGGAAATGGTGGATTTGGAGCCTCACATGTAGCAAATTCCTTATATATGTTTCACAAAATCAAATTGAGAAGATTTTTATACAAATACGAATAATACATATCTTTGTTCAAGAAAACAAAACAAAACATATCAATATAAAGCAATTCCATTCAATTATATCTTACATTTTATTACAATTTATAATAAAGTTACTAAAAGGAAATGATTTCCAAGTGCCGACCCACAATATATATTCAATTAAGTTTTATATAGTTTTGGCACGCACTTTATGAGACTTGAACTTGGGTGGGAATGATAATAGTTATTTTTCCCAACCATCCAAGCTAAAACTCAATTGAAAAATAATTTTTTAATATAAATGAGTACCAATATATCTCTTTTGGGAAAATTCACAAATTTAACTACATACCCAATATTTTGGAAAATTCACAAATTTAACTACATACCCAATGTTTTCGTACTTTTCAGAAGTTATAAGATCAAACAATTTCATATTTCCATATTTTCATAAGTACATCGAAAATTGAATAATGTTGGTAGTAATGAATTCATTGAACTTTTGAAGATTCATTAAGTTCAATGTGCATTCAAAGTCATAAAAATCCACATTTTATTTATTTTTTAAATATTCATCATCTCAAGAATGAAGAACATCAAAGAATTTTAGAAATAAAATATGCTACTTTATGAAATTAATTCAATAAGTAATTACATTGTAGGTTATAAGATCCATATTTTTGTAAATAGTGAAAAATGAGAGAATATTAAAATTACTAAAATTGTGATTCTTTATAATTTTGTTTTGTTTAAGTAAAATTTTCTATTTTTGAATTTTAAAAAAGACGTCAAAACAAGTATAGGTCTATCTTGGTATGCTACTCAGGGAACTAGATCAGAGATAAAATTGAAGTTTTAACAACATCCATATAAAAAGCTAAGTATAGGAGCATGGCTAAAACACTAGCCTAGAATGCCAAGCCACTAGGGCAATTAACAAACTTGACAAACAAAGCCATAGAAAGACAATTCAAAAAATGAACTTCACAGAAACCATCATTTAGACTTATCAAAATCATAGACCTCCATTGGAATGGGTTCCTTGCTGTCATTAGGGGAGCAACCAATGTCAAGGGGAATGCTTAAGTCGGCCTCCACACAGTTGAGCCTACAATCCATAGTGCTCATGGTGAGTTGCATCTCATTTAACATTAAGAGAAGTTCTTTTTTTTTTGCCTCATTATTGTTAAGTAGAACCTTACCTAACGAGAGCTTAAGGTGCTAATAGATGTTCACTGTGTACATATACAAGCTGCGGCGACCTCAAGTGTGGCACATTTCCAACACCCAATTAGCAACCTCAATGAAGATTTTTGTGTTAGTCAAACAATGTCTTTCCTCTACAATTTCTCTTTCCACTTGCTTGTTTTCCTCTTGTATCAGCTGAGGAGTATGCTCTTTGTATTGTTGAGTAGAGCTCTTAGCCCCCTCTTGGGCACAAGAGCCTCCTTGCTCTCTATAATACACCACACCTCGTCTTTTATAAGCTCTTTGTTGGGGCATAACAGATGAGAGCCAATAGGAGGACTAGTTGTAACTAAGGTGGAGCTCACCTTAGGTAACATAAAAGGCATAAATGAAGGAGATGGGCAAGGATCCTAGTAGGAAATAGGTTGGTAAGGAAAAAATAGAAGAGTATAACACAAAATTAGAGCCCAATTCCCAAAGCTAGTTGAATACCAATGATCACACTAAAGAACCAGGGGAGGTGCAAAATAAAAAACAAGAAACTCATAAATATAAATAGAACCAAATTCAAATCCATATGAACTGAGTTGAACGGAGCCATCATGAACCACAATTCAACCTTCAAATCAACCTTATGCTTCTTGAGGATCCATCCCTTGTGTTGAGTGTTGGCACCTTACAACATGAATATTTGCTCCAACTTGAAGGGTTTCTGTGTGTGTGTTTTTTATAAAATGAATTTCATGTTTAGTTTTGACAAATTGCTATGAATTAAACAAGTTTATGGGCATATATACAACAATAATGTAAACCCTGGTCTCAATTTTGATGCGAAGGTCTATTTATGTAGCAAGGTTGTTCTTCTGTGGTCCGCATCCTTTATAAATGACTCACATGGCTTCAATCATACTCCAGTTGCATCACATTGAATTACTAAGTGGCTTGATTACATATGTTCTTGAGGATCGTTTTTTCTTGTACTTGGCTCGCACTTAATCATAGGATGCCCGCACCTCTCTACAATATATACCTTGAAGATCATGGATCATATCATTTATCACTAGGGCTTGGATTTACTCTGTGGAAGCTCACATTCTTTTTGAAGTGACTTATGGATCTTTGAAATTTGGATTGCAGTTGTCTATAATGAGACTTTTTGAAAGCTTTTACGGTGGGTTTTTCCGGTCAAAATCCGGCAGCAATTTATTAGAATCGCAAGTTTGATAGCTAGTTTCTGCACAATCAAAGCGTCCCAGGAGTTTTTCAGGGTGCTGAATCCAAATATGCAGTTAAAAAACCATTTTGACTGCAACAAATCAAGATTTAACCTCAATTTCTTCCGCCCGATTCAGTCACCGAAATCTCCAAAAAGTCGCATTATAGACAACTCTATTTGGATTTATATAATAAAAAGTGGCTATGATGTTTAGTGGTGGCTCACTATGTGGTATAGTGGCTGACATATAACTACATCGAAGGTAAAAAATGCTCGCATGTCCCGTGGCTCGATTTCCACGGCCCAAGTATATGTGGCATCAGTTAACACGATGACATACAATTAATATGCTAGCATATCTTTGTGGAACAAATCTATTATGGCTAATATTCCTATAGCTGGCACACTATGTCCCCATGGTTAGTATCAACATTTTTGTGACTCCAGTTTATTCACAGGGCTCGTACTTTATTCTGGTTGTCCGCATACTACATTGTATGGTATGGTTCGTATCATATAATGATGGCTCTGACCTGGCAGATAATGATATATGACACAATGACACTATAATGTAATGATCTCTGCAACTCTGAGCGTTGAAGTATTATAGTGGCATTGATACAAAAAATTCGTATAGCCTGCATTAATGGTTTCTCAACGTTACAATGAAAACACCGTTATATTCTCCGACTTCACAGTGACATCACATTTTATGAGACTCGACTGCATATATCCAAGGCACGACATTATTATGTTAGGACGACATTCCCTATGATTTGCTTTGTTCTTATAGCACGTCTCTCTTACTCGCTTGGCATTTTATGAATCACATTCGTAAGGATCATATTTGGTATGCATTTGATGAAGGATAAGGGTTGTGGTTTACAATGCCTTGCATTCGCTACAATGGCACACATTTTATACAACTTGAAATCTACAAAGGTTTGCAAATATTTCTGTGTGGAGTATGTTATGCTAAATGTGGCAGTGACCCTACATATGCAATGATGAGTGACCCTACATATGCAATGATGACAGTAACATAGGATGGCAAAAATATTCGATCTTTGGTATATGATTTATGATAGACGTTTTTTTGTTGAAACCATTATAAGGGTGCATATGACGATTGGTAATGATGGTTTATATAGTATGTATATCGATTGTTGAAAATGCAATAAGAAAATCTTGATTTAATTTTTCCCTTGAATTAAATTAGGAATAAAATTGTAATTCCACATCACAATACAATTTGTGCAAGTTAACTAAGTTAATTTGACTTAGTTGGTTCAGTTAATTCGAGTTGAGGGTCTAATTTGAGTCATCTAAAGCGTCTCCTATTTTATAGGAACACTGGTTGAGTTTATTTTGAGTTGTAATTAGTTAATTAGTTTAACTGAGTTAAAGTCAGTTAAACTAGTTCCAACTGATGGAGGAATTAGTAGGAGGTCATACAATAAGTTGCAGCTTTATGTGTTCAATCAGTTAACTGAAGATTCACTCATAAATAACTCATGCATGTCTGATCTGAGAGTTACCCAGTTGAGATTGGATTTCAAGGGCAATGTACTATAAGTTGTATAATCATCTGAATTGTAGAGGTGGTGCACGCAGTCAGAGGAAGGCCTATGAAGATTGCGCAATTCATATTAAGGAATTTCTCTAATTAATAGGGAGATAATTCCCAAGGAAACAACACAAGGAAATAGGGACTTGGGCAGGCATAATTTTTTTTAATTATAGGCCAAGGCTTGTCTAGGAAGATGTGAGAAAGATAGAGATAGTATAGAGGTTGCTCGTGCTTGAGCAAAGTATTGTAAGCTTCTCATAGTTTTTGACTAATGTAATATACAGATAGTAGGGGTTTTTAGTTGTGGATTTCCCCAGGAAATCATTGTGTAATGTGTTGATTGAATTCTTTCTCTTGTATGCTTTGTGATTTCACATTCGTTAAATTTTTACACAGTTGGTAGAGTATATTCAAGTCTATTGTTTTAGTAAATTACAATTAACAATTTGAATCTACAAAGAATTTCTACATGGTATCAGAGCATAAATCACTCTAGAAAAAAAATATGAGTTTTTCTTTTGCAGGTGAAATCAAATTTACAATATCATTCTTCAAAGCTAGCAGGATGTGGTTCTATAGATTGAGACCTGAATATGCCCTTAAGGGTAGTTCGAACTATATTGCTTGGAAGGACAAGATGGAGGTAGTGTTGGAATACAATGGGCTAAAGGAATTCATAGACAATGATATTCCTAAGCCTCCAACAACAAATGCTCAAGATACGACAGAGTGGAAGAAATGTGCTGCAAAGGCGAGAAGGATCATACTAGAAGGGGTTCAAGATTATATTGTTTTGAACCTCCATAGGAACGATACACCATATGCAATGTGGCATGCCTTGATCAACTTGTTTCAAAACAAAAGTGACCACAAGAAGCTGGCACTGAAGGACAAAATTCGAAAGATCAAGACGGAGAAGGGCGACATAATACCGCAATAATTGAGCAGATTCACCCATTGTCGGGATGAGCTCGGGAGTGTCGGTATTACAGTTGTAGAAGATGATCTGATCAGACTATCACTTCTAGGCCTTCCCAAGAGCAGGCACAACTACCAATATTCGGTAAATTGGAGGGATGAAACAGAAAATGCTAGAACGCAAAATGAATATATAAATATTTTATTAAAAGAGATGAAAAATACAGATGATGAGATTACAATTGCGGAAGCCTGGCTTATATACCGCCAGGAACACCCTTTGGGGAAAGGGCATGATCTTATGATCGTGCCCTTTCATCTAATTTAACTAATATTTAATGATAACCTAATCTAACTAATTTTTACATAACATTGCCTTCCTCTCGAAAGAATGCTTTGTCCTCAAAGCATACGTAACGACGGATGTTGTTGACAAAATGCTTCAGTCTCCCAAGAAGCTTCTTCTTCGGGCAAGTCCTTCCACTTGATCAGATATTCCTTGATAGTACGATATCGAAGCTTTCTTTCTCTAGTAGACAAAATACCTTCTGGTTCTAAAATGACTCTTCCTTCATCATCAAGGGATGGAAGTGTTGTTTGTGCTGTTTGATTGTTACCTAGTGCCCTTTTAAGGCAAGATACGTGGAAGACATTGTGAACACGACTTGTCTCTGGAAGGCTTAAACCATACGCGACTTGGCTAATCTTTTTGTTAATCTGATAAGGTCCATAAAACTTTGGTGCCAATTTGTTTTTTCCCTTCTGTTTTAAGGATAATTGTTTGTATGGT
>APFE030576791.1:1018-14602 GCA_000404065.3 Pinus taeda | reverse complement strand
TGTAGCTCATCCAACATTTCGTCGATAAAGGGGATTGGAAACTTGTTTTTAATTGTTATTTTGTTTAATCCCCTATAGTCAATACATAGCCTGAATGACCCATCTTTCTTCCTTACCAACACCACTGGAGCAGCGTAAGGAATTTTACTTTTCGAGATGATTCCACACCTTAAGAGGTCTTGGATTAATCTCTCGATTTCTGTTTTTTGGTGATGTGGATATCGGTATGGCTTGATGTTAACCGGGTCTGATCCTGCCTTGACTTCTATTGTATGCTCAATTTCCCTATTAGGCGGCATCTTTAGAGGTAGATCTTGAAATACTTCTTCATGTTTCTTAATTAAATCTTGTATCTCTGATGACTCTTCACTAGTCAAATTTGCAGATAACATTTCTAACTGATGACATTGTACTACATAAGCAGGTGCTCCCTTTCGAATCATCTTCATCATCTAAGATGATGATACAATTTGATTTTTTGGTGCTTGGAACCCATGTAATTTGTACTTTTGACCTCCCCATTTGAATTTTATAAATTGTACTTGGTGGTTAGCGGCATAAGTACCTAAAGTTCGCAACCATTGGACACCTAAAACTACAACTACTCCTCCTAATGGTACTGTGAAAAATGAAGACTCTAAACTGAAGTATTGAATTTGCAATTTAACCTTATGGCATTTCCCCACCTTTTCAATCCTCTTACCATCCGCTACCATTACCTTCATGTTTGGTAAAGGGAATGAAAAAATATTGAGTCTCTTGGCCATGGTTGCATCCAAAAAATTGTGTGTGCTACCAGTCAATGAGAACCACCACGTTGTTCTTCTTTATGTGTCCTTTTAATTTTAGAGTCTGAGGTTGTGATATACCTGTCATAGCTGATAATGACACTTGCGACATACTTTCGTCATCTAGTTCTGGTGAGAATTCTGGGGCATCTTCTGTTTCTTCAATATCACACTCTTCACTGTTTGAATCATTGGTTGCTTCACAATTATATAGGTTCTTTGGTTCCTTTCCTTTAACACACCTATGTTTGGGATCCCACTTTTCACCACAGCACTTGCATTTACCCTCCTTTATCATTTGCGCTTCCAAATTAGATTTTTCATCTTCACGACGATGTGGTGGAACATATCTTGTATTTTTTGCGTCTGCATACTGAGGTGTTCTTCGTCTTACATATGTTTTTTCGGCCTTTGACCAAAATATTTGTTCGAATTTCTTTTCGGCTGTTTTTGCTTTTCGTCTTGCTACTTGTATTGATGAAATGTCATGCATCTCAAGTTCTACTTGTAAATGGGTTTTAAGTCCCGAGATGTATGACCGAATTAAACGAGATTCTGATAACCCAGGCACTCGAGTTACTAAGGTCTCCCATTCTTGAGTGTATTCATCCACACTTCCTTTTTGTCGTAATTTAATGAGTTTTGAAAAGAATTCTTCTTCCTTTACACCTTGGAATCTTTTGAAGAATGCATCTTTAAATTTCCTCCAGCTAATGACATGTGTTGTCTTTTTCCACCACATATACCAGTTATATGCTTCTCCCTCCATTTTCATGGATGCATGTCTGAGTTTTTCATCATCGTCAGTGATGTCATATATCTCAAAGTATTCTTCTGCTTTATTTATCCATGCAACAATGTTTTTTTCGTTCCCATCGAATTTAGGCATCTCAACCTTTACCCTCTTCTGGTATGTGGCTAACGGTTGAGCAAAAAAAGGGTGGCATCTACCAAAGTGGGAGCGTTTACGGTTCGACTTGGTGTAAGAAGAGATAAGGTGGAGCACCAGAGATGGAACCTCATACAAGCATGATGATGAGTATAACTGTGCCTTAGATGGAAAGGAAAAGAAAGGGAAAGGAAATAAATTCCAATCCAAAGGAGATTCGAGTCAAGGTGACAAGAAGGACTTATCGAAGATTGAGTGTTTTTTTTTTTTTTGCTTAAGCAAGAGTAGTACCTTCTATTTCATTACAACAAGTATAATTTATACAATTTACATCAAGCCACCAAACCGAGTGTTAAAGGGCTTGTAAAGAACAGACTCGACAGAACCTAAGACGTCATGTCCTCAAAAAACGCCTTCCCCTCCAATGATAACCCACAAAAATAAACCATTTGACCCACATGTTCCGCGGACCCCACCCTAAAAATCCACGTCATAAACAATCTAATCCTACCTTGAAATATCCACCAACTAAACTTCTTAAGAGATCAGGAAGATACCGAAGGATAACCCCTGACCCTCACCATACCTTACAATTAATACCGACCGTTGATTTGCTTGATCCAATCGGACGGTTGAAGTGTAATATCGCACAACGAAAGTGATCTCTCTTTAGCGTGAGATGAGGGTGGTTTCTCGACCCTGTCCTCATCCACGCATCAAGAGCTATATGGAATCGCTGCCCGAAGTTCAAAACTACCTTCCGTGAGAAAGCGGTGCGATCGCACCAAAACCGCTTTGGAGACGGTTTAGTGACCCGCCCTCGAAACTTGTGAAAAATTTCCCGCTGACTATTATTCCAATCTTTCTCTTTGCTCAAAGAGAAAACCCTGATCCTGACTCCAGGACTGTGCAGGGAAGAAACTCCCTCAGAAGCAGAGACTGACTCTGACCAATCTTCCTCCATAGTTTTACCAGACCCGAAAAGAGAAGCGAGCCAAAAACCGATCATTGCTATTTAGCTTCCTGTGTTTTGTTCCTATATTCCTCTTTGTCTTCCTTCTCCTGATTAAAGAAAAACTCCTTTAGGTTGCTCGGTGGCATTGCAAGTCAATCCATCCAAACTCTATTATCCATACACCTGACCCCTTGGTTGGCCAGGATATCAACCAACTTGTTGGCTTTTCTACGCACATGGATGAATCTAAGAGTGCGCAGTCCCTGAAGATGTCCCTGAATATTCTGGAGAAATTATATTAGCCTCCAATGTTTTGAAACTTTCTCTGGCCATGTTCCATGACTGATTCTTTTGGCTGTGTTGATTACTAACATTGAATCAACTTCTATTATTACATTTTGGCAATTGTTCTGTTCCAAAAATTCCAGGCCTTGTTCCAATGCCATTAATTCAGCCATGTTGTTGGTGGCTTTTCCTAGGTGCCCATAGAAGAGGGAGATAATGCTTCCACTTTCATCCCTAAGTGCCCCTCCAAAGCCTGTGATGCCCGGATTGCCCTTTGAAGCCCCATCTATGTTATACTTTAAAAAACCTTTCGGGGGAGGATTCCAGAACTCCATACTTGGTTCCCTCATGCTTATTTTCCTATCTATACCTTGCATGCTCAGCCCTTGCGTGCCTAATTGCTTGAGAATTGAAAACTCTGCGTCTGAGGGAGGATTTTTAGGGAGATCCCTGACTGTAGTGCTGATTGTCTCCTTAAGCTGTTTTGATATTTGCTCTAACACTCAAAGAGAAAACCTCTTCTCTTCTTTGAAAATTCTTCTGTTGCGCTCTTTCCACACATTCCATATGATGAAACTTGGTAACAGAGCCCAGGCTGAGTTAAGAATTTCATGTTCCGAGAAATTATTCCTCCAATTGGTCAAGGTATTTGTGATGCTGTCTTTGTCTATATCCGATTGTCTGAAGATGTTGGCAAAGAAATCCCATAATGTGGAAGTGAAAATGCATCTATTGAGAAGGTGTTCTAAGGTATCCTCTTGAACTTCGCAAAGCTGGCATTTGGAGGGTCCCAGAATACCTTTCTTGCTGATATTATCCCAGGTTAAGATTTTTCTATGGTAAACTAGCCACATAAAGAGTTTGATCTTCATCCAGCCCTTGTGCCTCCATAGCTTCTACCAAGTTCTATTTGTAGCTTGGGATTCCATCCCAAGGAGAATCCCTTTAGCTTCCTTAATGTTAAAGTTGCCTTCGTTGTTACTACCCCATCTTAGTTGATCCTGTCCTTCTGTCACTAGTATCATCCTTTGATCCAACAACCTCTTAAGGGCCTTTGCTTTACTGTGCAGGTTTCTATTATCTCTAACTTCTATTTCCTTCCATATTCTCCATTTTTTCTGTGTTGTGAGAATGCTCCCAAAATTCCTTGACTTTCCTTAGAAGATTAAGTGTTTTCACTGTCATGAGCTGGGACACTATGCCATGAAGTGTCTACACAAGAATCCCTCAGGAGGAGCGGAAGGTGAAGCTCTTGCTTCATAATTCGAGTTGGATTTCACCCTCATTACTTGCATGGTGACATCAATGATGGGTAGTATGTGTTATCTAGATAGTGGAGCCTCATTCCATATGATCGACAACAAATAATTCTTCAGTGACTTGGAGGATAAGGACCTCCAGATGCACATCGAAATGGGAAATGATGGAAGCTATAAGGCGACCGACATCGACACTGTTACTTTTTAGAGGGAGTTTGGTTTTCCTCTCACATTAAAAGATGTCATGTATGTTTTGGGTATGAGGAATAATTTGATTTCAATTACTATGTTGGAGGAATGTGGCTACACTGTGATATTTAGCAAAGGAAATGATTTACTTCATCACATAGCCTCAGGGCAAGTGAAGAGGATCAGGGTTCTGATGAAGAACCTATACAAATTAGATGTAGAAGACTGTGCTGCTTTGAGCACAAAAGCAAAGAAGCTACAAAGCCGATACATCGGTGAATTGTGGCATAGAAAATTGGGCCACTTGCACCAAAAATATTTGAAGATCATGCAACAATTTTTTACAGGACTTTTCAAGGGTGCACTAGAGCATAGAGATACATGCAAAGGGTGTACATTGGGGAAGTACACCAAATCCACCTTTCATGACAAGGAAAATCGAGCGTAAGCGATCATTTAAAGAGTTCACTCAGATGCATGTGGACCATTCTTGGCATCCTCCACGGCCAATTACATGCATTATGTAATATTTGTAGATGATTCTCACGTAAGAGTTGGATTCTCTTCATGCAAAAGAAAGATCAGACATTCTCCTATTTTTTTTGAATTTAAAGCACTTGTTGAGATATACATTGGCATGAAAGTGAACTTTGGCGGGAAAGTGAAGGCCCTCAAGAGCGATAACAATGGAGAATATGCGTCGAATGAATTCAAAAGCTTGCATGCATCGTAAGGCATTCAACGAGAGTTAATAAAACTCCATAACCCACAATAGAATGGGGTGGTTGAAAGGAAGAACATAATTATTGTGGGAGTTGCACAGACAATGTTACATGATGAGAGCTTACTAATACATTTGTGGGCTAAAGCATGCGACACAACTGTATATGTGCAGAACATGAGTCCTCATTGGATTCTCGGGATGAGTGCACCAGAATAATATTTTTCACATAAGAAATTAGATGTGGCACACTTCATGATATTTGGTTCATCAGTTTATTGTCATGTTACCAAGGATGCAAGGAAAAATCTAGAGCCAACAACTGAGTTGGGAATATTTGTGGGGTACACTAATACACCTCACAACTATCGGGTGTACCTGCCATCTCATAGGATGATAGTGGTTCATAGAGATGTGAAGTTCGATGAAGAGAAGGCCATGAGATGTTCTGTTGAGAGGGAGATTTAATTGCATGAAGATGAGGATATTTTATCTCCAAAGGAAGAACCTCATGATGATGTGGAGCAACCACATGCAGAGGAGAAAAGAGTGGAAGCACCCACTTGTGCAAATACTTCTATAAATGGAGTTGCACCAAAGAGGTTGATAGATTGACGCATGATGCTAGAGAGAATGTGGGAGCACCCACATCATAGTGCAGGAAGAGGAGGTCACTAGATCGGTACACTGGCTACATGACTCTACTGAGCGAGAGTGTAGAGATTGAGCCATCCTCATTCGAGGAAGAAGTGTAGAAACCAGAATGGGTTGATGCCATGGTAGAGGAGTATGACTACATTATAAAAAAGAATGTTTGGGAAGCCGTTCCAAGACTAATAGACAAGTCAATGGTGAGTTCCAGATGGCTTTACAGGGTAAAGCAAGCAACAGATGGGAGTGTGGAGAAACACAAGGTCATATTTGTGGCTAGAGGGTTCTCTTAGGTGGAGAGAATTGATTACGAGGAGACTTTTGCTCCAGGAGAAAGGTACTCTTCAATAAGATCTATTCTATAGCTTTCAACGCAGATGGGATGGAAGATACATCAAATGTATGTGAAGAAAACATTCCTCAATGGAGTGATTGAGGAAGAGGTACACATTGAGCATCTAGAAGGATTTGAGACCTTCAACAGAGAATCACATGTGTGAAAAATCAATCGAGTGTTGTATGGATTGAAATAAGCACTTCATGCTTGGTACACAAGGATTGACAACTATTTCACCAGGTTGGGCTTCACGAAAAGTAAAGCAGATGTGAACCTTTACCATAATGTGGTTGAAGGTAAATTGTTGGTTATATTATTATATGTTGATGATTTAATTCTAACAGGTGATGAGAAACTGGTACAATATTTCAAAGAGGATCTTGCAAGAGAATTTGAGATGAAGGACTTGGGGCTCATGCATTATTTCCTTGGTATGGAAATATGGGAAGGAGATGAGGAACTATCTGTCTCTTAGGGAAAGTATTCCAACAAGATACCGAAGAAGTTTCACATGGAGAGCAACAAACCCATGAAGACCCATCTAGCAGAGAATTGGAGGAAGGAAGATGCTACTTCAAGTGAAGTAGTGGAGGCTACTATTTACAGGCAGCTTGTGGGTTCACTTATGTATTTGGTGAACACTCAACCAAACATATGTTTTCAGTTAACCAACTTATTCAAGCAATGGTTAAGCTAACCAAACTCTATTGGAAGGTAACTAAACATGTGTTGAGATACCTCATAGGCACCACTCAGTTTGGTCTTTTGTACAAACATACATAGGGAGTGAAGCTGCAAGGCTTCATAGATGCAGACTTGGCAAGGAGTCCATTCGACAAGAAGAGCACACCAGGGGGAATCTTCAGTATTGGGTCAGCAATCGTTTCTTAGTACAACATGAAGCAGAGATTAGTTGCACTCAGTTCGACATAATCAAAGTACATGGATGCTAGTTAAGAAACTTATGAGGTTATCTGGATGAGGAAGATCCTTGTTGGGTTATTTGATCATCAGATGGATCCTACAATGATTTACTGTGGCAATCGAAGTTGTATCAAACTCTTCGAGAATCCATTTTTTCATGATCAGTTCAAACATATCAACATCCAATATCAACATCTACGATATTTTATGCAAAGGAGAATCAGGTTGCTGGATTAAATTCCTAAAAAGGAACATGATGCAGAATTCTTGACTAAGGCATTGTCAAGAGTAAAGTTCGATTTCCATAGACGTAGTATTGGGGTATCTGATACTCCCTTTCTTATTGAGAGGGAGTGTTGAAAATGCAACATAAAAATCCTGATTTAATTTTGTCCTTGAATTAAAGCAGGAATAAAATGTTGGGAAAAATACTGATAGAGGGGGGGAGGGGTGGGAATCAGTGTTTACAAATCAATAATTTTTTAGATTTCATATTCATATTTCTATACGCGACTTTACTAAATCGAACTTGCATGTGCACTTGATTGTTCTTAAGACAATTAGCATATATCCAATGAACTTACAATTCCATTAATCCATCACATGTTTGTCTTCATCTTTGCATTAGTACTTTACTAACCATTAGATAAACATTAACCATGTGCTGTAATAAATAAACCACCACACATAAGAAACACACATGAACACCAATATTTAAGGTGGAAACCCAATGTGGGAGAAAACCACCTACTGCTGTCATCTATGTCTTCTTTTAAATATAAAGAAAATATTGTTTACAATATTCTAATGGCACATACTCATACCAGTACGCAGGCACCCACCTATAGAAGGCTACAAAATTATCTCATTCTCCAACTTCCACTGGAAGGGAGCTACAACCCCCTAACACTTGTACTAGCTAATATGTTTACCAGTACGTAGGCGCCAACCTACATAAGGCTGCAACCTTCACTCGTTCTCCAGTTGCTATTGGAAGGGATCTCCAACCCCCTAGCTCTTGTACTGGCTGATATGTTTACCTGTACGTAGGCACCGACCTATAGAAGGCTACCACCTTTACTCTTCCTCCAAGGACCACGTTTCATAAATTTTCAGACTAGATACTCCTGGTACACATCAACACAATATGTAGGCCAAGTTTCATTAAATTTTCATACTGGACCCATTATCAACATTGAAGCTCAAAATCAATCACCACTAAAATACATCCATTATATACAACTGCATCAACCAATCACTGAAACTCATCAACTCATCAACTCAATCATCAATCTCTGAATCAACCACAACTGAATCAATCAATCACTGAAACTCATCAACTCATCAACTCAATAATCAATTTCTGAATCAACCACAACTTAATCAATCAATCACTGAAACCTCATCAACTTTGAAACTCAATCATCAATCTCTGAATCAACCACAACTGAATCAATCAATAACTGAAAACTCTAACATAACTGAATCACCCAATCATCAATTTCTGATACAATTGAATCAACCATTCATTCAAAACCTAATCAACTGATACTTAATCAAAATTCAAACAATCAACTAGAACAATCATATCACTGTAAACAGAACACAGATATGAACTCAAAACACTGCATCAACAATTGTAACCTCAAAAATCATATGTTAGAATGTAGACACTACTTCAACGAAGTCAACCTGCATGTATACGTTACTTTCTGCAACCCAACCTGCGTATACCTCTAAAGATACTAAATCATAAAACTTCTGAACCAAAAGCTGCACTAACCAGAGATATTATGAAGATCTACTGTCATATTACAAAGTTATAAACAGATAGAAGCAAAGATCACCTTTCTTACTCGATCAATCAATCAGCCAGATTCAATCCCCTTATACAATATTTTTTGACTTTTAGATCTAATGAAGACATCAGTGACAAATAGTAGTAAAACAACAACACTGATCAAATAGATTGGTCATCTCTGAACAATAAGCCCTTCCTCTGTATACGCTACTTGGAAGTGCCGAACCAACATGTATAGGCACCTTCACCAAGGCAAACCAACGTATAGATCTGCAAATAACAACTTATGACTTCGCAGCTATTCCAAACTTCAGATATACCCATATCACAATATTTAAAGGAAAAAACATTTGTTAGCACTCAGATCTAGCCTATCCATTATCAGATCACATAATGATAATTCATTTCAGGTTTTATGATCCTGATCCATCATTAGATCTCATCCATCATCAAATACTCAAGTACATACCTAGTTTAGATCAAGTAAAGCATCAATAACCCATAAAATACATATTTTCTTTTGATCTAACTCTTCATAAGATATTCATTACTTGCACACCCTTACACTTTTATCTTCACTTCCTTTCATAGTTTTAGCCTTTTATCAATAGATCAAACCGAAAAAACACTTAGAACCTGTGGTATTCTTAGACAGGATCAAGTAACCATTATTCGACTCAATATTGTGGGCTAATACCATGGTATGGAACCCTGGTATCTTTAACCTTAATTTCTATCCCATATGCACTTTTCCTCTTATGAAAGTGCATGCATACGTATACGCTCCTTTTGTTCTGTGTACCTGCTTGCATACGCTACTTGGACTAGGTGAAACATTGTATACAACTTTATACAATTTAAACCATTTTTTTCTTCAATTGCTTGATTATGATCTGTAACCCTTTGTTCCATCATATTGTTCTTCTGTGCCATTACTCTGTTATCTTTGAATTGACCTGTTACAATGTGAGTTGCCATCATATGTCACTTCTGAACTGATTCCTTCGAACTACACTGCATTTTGTCACTTCTTGTTTATACCTTTATCAGTTATTCGATTCATCCAATAGGTTGTCATCAAGGACAACTCATCAGGTAGGTTGCTATCAAGGACAACACTGACACAATCTCCTTGTATCAAACCTTTGACCATTATTATGTTCCATCATTCTGTCACTTATGATATCTCCGTGTTCCATCATTTTGTCACCTTTGATCTATCCTGTAGATTCATATAGTTACCATGTACAAGTGAGTTGCTTCTAGTGAGTTTCCATCAAGGAAAACACATGCATCATAATGCCAACAATCTCCCCCTTTGGACTTGATGGCAACCACCAAATTTTGTGTTTGGTCACCACAACCTGTAAATATCATCAAGATAAGCACCAATCTTTTCAAAACATCAAGCTACTCTCCAACACCAAGATACTCTCCCCCTTTGACATCAAGGGAAAAGGGATGACTAATGTTGAAGAATTCCATATTTGAACTGCTGAATATGAACATTGATCATCCTCCCCCTAGGCACATGCTGAATTTTCTAATCAAATTCCCCCTTAGTACATGCTGAGATATGCTATACACTCCATGCTCCCCCTGAGCACAAGCAGAGTCTGTAGAAATATTTTTCAAAAGAATAACATGACTCTATAACTCAACTATGTGAGTATGACCTTCCTATCACCAATGACTCATACATGTATCAATCTTCCAACCAAGTGGGAATACACCAAATGACTCAACCACTCAACCAAGTGGGATTACATATTTGACATGATGCCAAAAGTCCATACATGATTGAATATGACAAATATTACATCATAGGTCTTTACATGACCTTTACATCATGTAGGTTTTAACCCCGTACATAAATTACCTGCATACGAATTCTAAAACATAGAAAATAAACAATGCAAGAGCATAACACATAAAACACATATACATAGAGGTTTTTCTCTGGATCCCAAAACCGGGATTATCAGATTGATTTTTCATTATATTCCTTTCAATGTTACAATACATATTTATACATGCCAAAGCATTCAATACCATGGATTGAAAAACCATCGCGTCCAAAACCATGGACTGAAAATCATCGTGTTCAAAACCATGTGCGAAAAATCATGCAAAAAACCATAGGTAGGTCCACCCAACCTAATATAGGGTCCAATTTTCTTTTCTCGAGGCACTACCCCGGACCCCGTTGACGCCCCCGCTGCACAATCGGTGCAAATGAAGGGGGGGCTCTGCCCCCCCTCTAACCCCTCGGTTCACTACGTGGGCTAGTTGTGGAAAGAATAACACAACCCAACATCCTCCCACTTGTTGTTTTCTTTCCACAAGGGGCCACAAGAGAGCTTAGTCATTTATCCAGCCCTGAAATGCCCATTGTTTCTCTACACGAAGAGAACTTTTCAGAGCTCACAGATTTTGTCAATGCATCTGCAATATTCTTCAAAGTGTCCACCTTTACCAACAACACCTTTTTGTCTTATATCATATCCCTCACAAAATGAAACTGAACATCAATGTGTTTTTGCTTTGAATGGTAAGTAGGTTTCTTTGCCAAGAAAATTGCACTTTGACTGTCACAATCTATCCTTATAGCTCCCTGTACTAACCCCATGCTTGAACACAATCTCTGCAACCAAAATTCTTCCTTGCTTGCATGAGTGGATGCCATGTATTCTGCCTCTGTAGCTGATAGTGCCACTACATATTGTTTCTTACTCATCCAACTGACTACACCTCCAAATAGGTTAGACACATACCCACTTGTAGATCTTCTCTGATCCAGATCTCCAGCCCAGTCTGCAGCAATAAAGCCATGGATATCTAAAACTCTGTCCAATCCTAGTCTTCCTTGGTAGCACAAACCATAATCACATGTGCCACACAAATACTCGAAAACCCACTTCACTGTTGTCCAATGCTCCTTCCCTGGTTTTGACATAAACCTGCTCAATACTCCCACTGCATGTGCAATATCTGGTCTAGTATAGACCATCACGTACATTAGGCTACCGACTGCACTTGCATATGGAACACGAGACATATCCTCTTCCTCTTCTTGTGTCTTGGGACATTGTTCAACAGATAACTTTACACCTACAAGAATAGGAGTCTTCAACGGTATCCTGCTGTTGTGGCCACCAACAACCCCCCTCTTTGTTTGATATTAGCAATAACACCAAGCAAATGGGGACCCTTAATAAAAAATCCAAACAAACATTTTATGAAAATTTTTGTATTAAACTCCTTAAAACTTTATCGCATCGCGAAAAGAGAATGAAACTTTTTCTTATGAGCATAATAAACTACGAAGAAGCGACGCGAAATTCATCGCATCGCATTGATTATGAAGCGCTCTTAAATGAAAAAACTTAAGAAATATTCGACGGCCGATATGCGACGTCGCATATCGCAACATCGCGTAAGTAGCACACAATGACTGAACGACTAAATGCGATCTGTGATGCTGCGATCTACGATAAATGCGATTTGCGAAAATTCGCGATCATGATTTTCTGCGATGACACATCTTGACGACGCGATCCGCGATGCTGCGATGTGAGTCGCAGAAATTACCCATCGCGAATTTTCCTTGGAGCAGTATTCAAGGAAAGCTGTCCATTAACCAAAATTGGGCGCGCGCCTTAAAAGAAATTAATGATTGTATGCCAAAGTATTCAGGAAGGACAGTCTTGTGTTTTTTGAAGAGTCAGTTCGCTATGGGTGTCATGATTATGCATTCATAAGAGCTTAAAGCTTTCATGTCAATCTTTATTATCATTACTCTTTTCCTTTGCGTAAACTATAAGATAGGAAATAACATGAAGCAATGTGCAGGAAACATCTAAGGAAAAGGGGAAAGCGTCAATGCTCGGAGAACAGAGAAGAAATCCCTTCAGAAACAGATGCCGCATGCGACAAGACCACAGATTCCAGAGTATCACTCAACAGATGCTGATGTCAATAGGCCACCTAAAGCTCAGAGTCGAAGGCGCACAAAAGCAGCATGTTTACAAAAAACCCTTAAGCTTACGCACCAGAAAAGCCCGGAATAAAGAACGAAGGCAGTTTTCGATGCATAAAATTATTCAGAGAGTAAAGTCCCTAACTTTTTCAGTCATTTGCAAGGCCAGAAACCGAAATACCAAAATCAGAATCAGTTTGAAAGAAATTTGGGTCATTACCAAGTATACACGCAGTGAATACACCCAGCCAGAGGAAGATTCTCGAAAATATCTTCTAGTTTACCAAAAAGTGGTGCCAGCGCTTGTTATTTATATTTTTCATAGCTCAAACGAAAGTAGAAGGCGACCAGCCGACTCTTCCTAGGCGAATGTTGCATTCTTACAGCACTAAGGAGCAAATATAGAAATGGTTCAGAATTAGATTCAATTTTTAGAAATAGTTTTGCTTTATCAGAAGGGCGGTCATTTAAATCCGTATCCTAAAGTTATGTAATTAAGTTAATTAGCTAGCAGTATTTAAACCCTTCTCAGGCATTTAGAGAAGGGTCCAGAAATTTGTCAAAAACTTGTCCTTGGAACATGCACTTTTGCACCCTCAGAGGAGGTTTTGATGAATGGATGGATTGAGATTTATTAATGTTTGTATTTGATGTTTGCTACTGATGTTGCACTTTTGTACTCTTAGTAGATGTTAGAACAAATAGAGATAAATCGTTTTTGCTTGAAGTTTATGAGTAGGATTAGTCATAAATGGTACTTTTATCTCTTGGCCATTTCTGCTTATATTCTTAAAGTGATTTATAGT